>JACN01111212.1:0-25111 GCA_000787155.1 Scartelaos histophorus
AATAAATTGAATTGAATTGAATAGGTTCTCTGGGCAATCTTCAAAGTGGGTAGGCGTGTTACACTTCAGTGACAGTGTTGACAGTGGCTAACATGTAAGGTCATCTTTATAAAGTCTGACTGTATGATAGATGGAAAACCTTCTGGCTGGTCTTTATCAACTGAAAAATCCTGTAATACTTGGCGCTTCTCTTAGCTGGCCCTTGAGAGTCCCCGCCTTCGAGGAAGCACTCAATCATCAAGATCTGATTGTTCCAGTCACTATTACAAGAAATCATGCATTTCTTTGGTGAAGGTGCATTGTGTAACTTTGCTGGTAGAGGGTACACCACATTTTTTTTCTTTAGGGAGATATTGCTATAGCATTAAAGACATTAATTCAGTTTTTGTTTTATTGGAGATCATTTTATTGTTGGTTTGCACCGTGGCCTGCTTGCCTCCATAGAGATACTTTTAATGCCTTACTGTGAAACATTCCAGTCAAGTAAATCAACACATTACATGACATTACTTTATATTATACATTGCACTTTTAACTTGTAAATATTGATTGTATTTTATATTTGTATATTGTATAGTTGTTTTGTGTTTGTGTTGTCTCCCCTTCCCAGGACTACAGATGGAAATTAGCTCTGAGCTACAATCTGGTACAAACATCTCTGCCACTGTGCTTAATGTAACTCTACACTGTCCTAATAAACCAATAGATAAAAAAATAAATACGAAGACTAGCATGTGGTTTACATTCCCCAAGAAAAGTTATGCAATGCACTTTTAAGTTCAGTTAAATGAGTAAAGTAAAATAAGAAAAAAAAAGGGCCTTGACTTTGTTTCACTAGTGCCTTAATCATTTTGGGCGAAGTTTCTCGAATAGATTTTTCTGCATTTACTTCAATTTGAAAACACTTCTAAGCAAAAACACCAGTGCCCAAAACACCAAAAGACAGTTCAGATACCTCTTTATTCATATTTTTCAAGTTCCTCTTTTCCCACTTTCCTAAAACTCCAAACTTTTTAGCAGCTGCTTAGTTGACGCTGGTCTCTGAAAGGATTTTTGCTAAATGTTTGTGAAAATAGCCCCAGAACAAGCATGTGGGAGTGTGTGCTAAAGTTTGTTTACTGATGCTCACTTCTGCAAAGCCAAACATTTGGATTAGTAATGTAGTGGAGGCTTTCATGGCATATGGTGCGTCTCCCTGGATATTCACGGTTCACTAACTCTATAGCTTCACTCTCTCCTGCCTGTCTGACGGGACCATTTCATTCCATTCACCTTTGTCCAGTCGAAGAAAGATCAAATTGTCTTTCTTTTCCTGCCATTTCCTCATGCTGTTTTTACAATCTCCCTCTGCAACCTCATAATCCCTCCCCCAAGGAACCATCGTGGGACTCTTTTGTACCATTGGTGCCGGGCATGAATTTTACATGGGTTTCTCACTGTCTTTTGTCAATACACCTGCCGGCTGACCAAGGTGGGTTCAGACATCCAAGGCGGCCGCGGACACTCTTTTAGCAGAAAAAAATCAACAAAGCAGCATGACCCTCGTGTGATCGAAAACTGAAAAGCGAAATCCTCCTCTCTCGTGAATACTCCAAGCATGCGCCATATTGAGAACGCAGATGAAATGCCTCAGATCAAAGACTTGCTTGATGGTTGCCTGATGTTTTATTGATCATAAACCATGTTATTTGGAAGCTGAATAAATTCTGCTAAAAAATATTTCATTTTCAGTCGGAGGTTTGGTGCCGGTCTGGAAGATGAGGCTCCTAATGTGACACTTTAAAAGAAAACTCAATCCACGCTGCCGAACGCCTACGTGTAACTCTTATGGTTTTGGACAGTTCAGTCAAGAGTTTTTAGGTCATAAACAAGATTTCATCAAAGGCAGCAACAAACTAGAAAACCAACAAGCTAAAAGGCGCAAGAAGCTGAAGTTTTTTAAAGAGCTTCGAGTCACAGAGTGGAGTGGATGTATGTCATGCTGTTGCAAACATATTTCACAAAGTAGACATTTTATTAGAAGAGTTATCAAAACATACGGTGATAAAAGGCTTTTTAATCTCAATTAGAACAGCTCCAGTACAGACAGCACAGATCTTAAAAGTACATCTGATCTAAATATAATGAAAGGAATATATTTGATCTATACTTAAATTTCTTACATCCCTATTCTCAACAATTTTAAGTTCAACCTCATTTTTTTTAATCAATTATTTTCCTTATTTTCTCTGCAGTTGTGGGAGGCCAGGAAGAAGTCCCAAGTCCATGTGGGGGCCAGTCACCATATGGATACAGATGCGAGGCAACACTATTATCAGCAGTAATATAGTGGGCATGGATTTTTAAAGGAGACATGTTTTTATCCCTTGTATTTTGTTATTCTAAATACATTCAGCACTGATTCTAAATACATTCAGCATTGATCTGTGGGGGGTTGGTTGTGTGCTAGCCTTTCTGGATCTGGCTGATAACCTGTTCCCCGAGAACTGTGAATATCAAGCAGTAAAGCGCCGGTGGCCTTACTGGGTGTGCCACCTGCTGCAGGCTGGATGCTACAGCACAAACTTCTTCACCCAAGTGCAGTCCTCTAATGGTGTGGAGCGTGGCGACTTCTGTTACTTACTCAGTTTGTTTGTTGTGAATAGTGAATTGTTTTGAATGAGATGTCCAAAATGGGTTATCATTTCTTTCACACTCTTGTCAATCTATCGACAGCAGAAGAATATGCTGCAAAAAACCAAACCATCACTGAAGAGGATCGCACCTACTTTGAGATCCCCAGCTGTTTGGACGGCCTTGTCACTGTAAGTGTTCACCACTGATCAACACTCCCCCTCATATTGCAGATCTGTATTTCACAGAGTCTAATGAATGTTTGTTTTGTAATGCACAGAGCCTTCCTGAAACCTTCAAGGTAGAGGACAGGAAGGCCTTCATTGACCTCCTCAAGAGGCTGCTAAGATGATAAGATAATGTCGTGGCACAAAGGGCAATAGGCTATGAAAATATAGAAACAGGCCCCAATTCTGGCTCACCAGCCCCAACTTGTAGTTTTACATTTTTAACCAACAGCGCCACCCTACAGGAACAGTTAAATTATCATATAAAAGGCAACACAGAGACAGAGCTATGGGAAAACATACAATTTTATTTGGTAATTTGGTTTGAGGTATACAAAAATATACTGAATTTTCCGGGCTGTAAAGCGCACCGGTTTATAAGGCACAGTATCAAATAATATGCCAGTTGTGTCATTGTCCACACATAAGGCCATCGGATTATAAGGCACAATAAGCAAAACAAAACTTATAAGGCAATAAGCAAAACAAAACACGTGTCAGATAAATCGAACTTTATTCAGGTCATTTACAATAACGCTCAGTTGTAGCTAACACAAAAATACAAGTTTAACAGTTGGTGATTTGGGCATCAAACATGCCCGGATCCCTCTCAACATTGTTCAGTTTTAACACGAAAATACAAAACCTGAAATCTGCATGGTGCATGTCTCTTAACAGGTGCATTTTGGGTCCTTGTACAGCACACGGCAGAATGGTATGGTATCGGTATGCCCTATATGTCGGCCACATAGAGCGTATAAAAGGAGTGGACTAAGCAAGTGTGACGTCACCCATAGGATTTAGCGTTGCTCAAATGAGGCTCCCGATGCTAAGGATTACAGGAGCAAATTTGCAGCCAGGCTCCATATTTGGAAATCCGACCGCGAGTATCATAGCAAGCACAAGAGCCAATCATGATTGAGGTTGTTAAATGTTCTCGCCCTTTTCACCGGAGAGCGGTGAAGAGCTTGATTCATCATCTCAAATTAGTCTTGACAGGAAAGAATTTCACATTTGTCCAAATTAGGTATTTACACATCCGTACAGATTATTTAACAAATAAATCAACTCCCATTACTTTATTATATTTATTGTACTTACCGGAAAAACTGGACATTGGGGGGGTCGAAGGTCTATTAACACAATTAAATGTCGAACAAGCCATGACAAACTGTAAATGAAATTCTATCGCTGTATTTTAAGACTAACAGAACAAATTAAAAAGTACAACAACCCGAGAAAAAAGTTGTCTAATAAGTTAAAGCTCAAAAATGCACTCCATGACCAACTATCAAAGGGCGTCTTAAGGGCGTCTTAAAACAAAAAAAACAAAAAAGGGATGAATCAAAGTGAAGGCATCAACGGTAAGAGTTGTAAGAAGGGGGAGCTGAAGGAAACTGAAGAAGCTGAAGGAAGGGAAGGAAGAAGAGGCTGAAGAAGGAAAAGCTCCTGAGTTCTCCAAACCTGAAAAGTAATAATTTGGAATTTAGAAGATGAACCATTCAAAGTTGGATGTAGCAGAACAGGCGTGCGTAATTATACCTACCAACTCCCAGGATGGGTCATGCGCACAGCAACACCCGGCGCAGAGAGCGGGTGCAACGCCAGCGCCCCGCCTACGGACAGCGCTGTTGCACAAGTAATTCTTGCACCAGCCCTTATTACACAGTTATTGCACCTTTGAATAAAGTAACTTAAGTGCGCCTTTGTTGTGCAGATTTGTTCAACAATGCAACAGAAGTGGGCACAAATGAGAGTTTATATCTGTTACTCTTAAAGTCTTAATGAATGGAGAGCAGAGACTGAAAGGCCCTCTAGCATAACTGCATTACAATGTGTCATCTGCAAGACACAAAACTCCAGGGATAGTAAGTCTACACATCTCAACCATACAATTATGTAAAAACCCATTTTTTTTAGCTTCATGATCTCAGAAGAATTGATGTCCATCTGTTTGACAGCGGACTCCTCTTCAAGTTTCCCCGAGGATCAAAAGTGTGTCTCCGATGTAACAGTCAAAGTCCAAACAGATGCTCCTGAATCAGCTGCATCTATTGCCCAAGACTCTGGAATCTGGTCCTTTTGTGGACAAGCATCATCTGCTTGCTTTTCTGCTGCGCCCCAAACTGCTGGGATGAGCTTGAGTCAATTTACTATACAGACAGCTCTGAACTCGTAGTCCTCATCTAGTTAGAACGTACAGATCTGATCACTCAAGTAGAAGACACAGACGCCACTCCTGTGACAAAAACCTCCAAAACGCTCTTCTTTCCAGAGGGTTCGTAGAGTCTTACGGAGAGTCAGAGATGCTTTGTGTTGCTACGTGCATCCACAAGAAGAGCACTGAGTCTTCTTCCATTTTTATTGCTAAAACATATTTTATCATCACACAATTCATTCACAGTTAATTTCTATTAAGTCAAATCACAAGTGGGAAAAAAATATTATATTATTCAAGTAAAGGATAGAATGGTTAATATATATATATATATGTTTATGTTCTATATCTTTAAAAATATCGGGATACAACAGAAATAAAACTTTTGTAGTCGATTACTAAAATAATACTTACAGCCCTTGTCAGCACAAAATACTTAAATAGATAAGATGACATAATAAATTATATAGTATTAATACATAGTGTATAGAAACATCTGGAGACATCTGGGCTGGAGACCCCAGGGTCGAGGTGGGAAACACCTCCGAAGGTTGTGGAGAATGACCGAGCCAAGATCCTGTGGGACTTCCAGATACAGACTGACAGAATGGTGATGGCGAACCAACCAGACATAGTGGTGGTCGATAAGCAACAGAACAAGGTCGTGGTGGTGGATGTTGCAATACCAAGTGATGGGAATATCAAGAAAAGGGAGCACAAGAAACTGGATAAATAGCAGGGGAAGAGCTGGAGAAGGCCTGGAAGGTGAAGGCATCGGTGGTGCTTATGGTGGTCGGAACACTTGGGGCAGTAACCCCGTAAACCTGAAAATGTATAATATGTATAAAATGTAAAAAAATATATATCTTTTTTTTTTTTCTCTTCCCCATTTTTTCACTGTGTGTTGTGTTCTTCACCTATTGCTTACAGCGAGATGAGAAAGTACAAGAAAGTTTGAAAATGTTGCACTGGACCCTGCTTTTAAATCACAGGCAAGTCCAAAGTAGCTCTTAAGGTTAATGTTTCTGACCTGGAAAGTGGAAAAGAAGGAGATTTCCTCTGGTCTTGGTAGAGCATCAATGCGCTCACTGGTGAAGTCAGCCCGAGAAGGAATTGTCAGAGACCTCTAGGGGAGCATTAGGAACTCCACTGCACACACAGAGTAATTGGAAAGGGTATTCAGTGGTTTCGCTGGTAGCTACATGACATTTAGAGACTAAGAATTTTATTGTGTAGTTAATCAAGGCATAAAATGTTCACCAATTAAACTATGTACAGTGGCCACACAGCATCTTAAACATATAAAACACACTGCGTTTAAGAATAACTATCTTATGAATTAGAAATAAAACATTTAATTATTCTTATGCCCTTAGCTTTAAAGTCACTTATGAATACTGGTATGTTTTAATGGCTAATTGTGAGCTGACAGTTGTCCTTAACAGTAGAAATTTGTCTGTTGAATTCCTACTCCTCATTGTTACTGTTGTAGTGTCATTGAGCAAGACACTCTACTTATATTGCCATTGTTGCAGGACATGTGAGTAGTAGTTAGAGAAATAAATAGATTAAAGTCATAACATTGTTCCCTCATCATCAAAAACATGTCTGAAGAGGTTTTAGAAGGTTTTTAGAAGTCATCTATGCATGTTTGAGTATCATTCTCCTCTGGGCCATATTTGAACCTTTACGATTCTGTGCAACCTTTCTGTGATTCTGTGCAATGCTCAGTCCACAAACCTATGTCATCCATGTTCTCACATGACAATTCTCCACAAAAGTATTATACAAAACTGTACACAGTAACTTGACAAACCTGATGAGATGTGCAATAGTGTAATTAGCGAGATGCATGCTGATTGTGTTGTGATTGTGTTGTGTGAGTTGCTCTGAGGGGGAGTGCCTAAAGGGAGACGGGTACTTAGTGCATCAAAAACGAAAGTGAAACTTACAGCAGTTAAAATGAAATACCTCCTCTTTAAGGTAATGCATATACAAATATATTATAAGTTATTTCATTCAAACTTTTATCTCCCTGACTCCCCATCTTTCCATCTGATACGTTATATGGCAACTTGTCAAAATCTGACAAAACACCTTGTCAATCTTCAGCGTGTTTGACATGTTGACTATTCAGCTTTTAACTAGCACACAATAGAACTACACACGCACAGTCGTGTCAGTGTGAGGAAGTACGCTCGTCGCAAATACTCACAGCAAGCATTCCATCTCATCATATTACAGCGCGTTTTATTCCTGAGCCTCGGTGGGGGGCTGTGATATCACCCCAAGATAAACACTAGTGGTTCATTGCTCATTACCCCAACCTCTGTCTTCATATCTGCTGGCGTTTTTCTCTCCTGTAATGCTGGTGTCTCCTTGATTCGCAATTTAAAAGAATTTCACGGCCTTGGCAGAAGATTGTGGCGATATTTATGAGAATAAATAGCTGTCCAATGCGTTATCTGCCTCTTTCTTCCCTTGTCAAAGCCACAGATCTTTTAGGCTTCATTTCTAATACCCACCCACCCCCAACATGCTGCATCCCTCTGTTTTCTCTCTATATTGCACCTGTCTCTCAAACGCTTTTCTTATCTGCACAGTCCTTTTTATCCGGCACCTTCCCCCTCCCCAGCCGTAGCAGAGCTCTTCCTATTGCTATCTCGTCTCAGTCGCGCTTTTTCAGGCCTGTCTTCTCCTGACAGAAGGTGTATGAGGTGGCTCTCAATCACGGAGAAGTCACTTTATCATGTGGAGGTGTGTGAGGTGTGGTGGGGCGCCTCAGGGTGGCTCTAATGCCACTACGATGTTGATAGAAACTTGAGTGTAATTGAGGACACAAGCTAGTTCAAATCCCTTTTGTTCACAATCTCCAATGATGGATATCAGAAATAAAAATGTATATTGTCTTTTGTTGATGGTTAATAATGAAGTTATTCTCATGAATTTTTAGCCCATAAGAGATTTAGAATGACCATTTTATGTAGTTAGTTATTCATCAAATTTCAAAAGTCCAAGGTTATATTCGTTTTTCAAGTTGCCTCTATGAAGATTGTTAGTAAAAATGAATAGGTAATAGGTACTAATAAGTACTATTACTACATTTTTTATTATAAAATTTTGTGATTCATTTATAGTAGTCCAGAATGATCCTTAAAAGGGTTTGTCGTTGAGTCTGCGTATTATAATTCTTTATTTAGTGAGCTAAAATATAGAATATTTGTGTTAGTTAACCCTTTGTCCCCAGACCAAAGACAAAATGGTGAATCTGTGAACAGAATAACCAAATCAATATGCTCATTGGTCTATGCCTCTGCAATTAACAAGGGATTTCCCAGGTTGGCAAAAGGTTCTCTCCCTCTTAATGAGTTTAGTTGCATAATCCAATGTCACTGAATTTTCTACACTAATATTTTGACATATGCAGAGATAACATTTTATCGGAATGGCATTTTCCCACATCCTGACTTTAGCAGGTTCACCAATCACCTCTCTCCTCATCAGTATAGTCCCGTCTCCTCTTCCTCCATAAGACAGAGTCAGATTGCTGTACACACACAGCCCAGCGGTACATCCCAAAGCTATTAGTTCCTGACAGCGTGCTCCATCCAACGCCGGCCTGCCCTCTCTACCAGCGCACACACCAACTCCAGGGGCTCGCATCTCGGCACGCCACGCCGCACCCCTTTAATAGCTTTCCACGCTGCAATCTAGCCGCCCGCCTGTGGAGTCAATTGAGTGTATTATATTCGTAATTGGAGCCTATTGATTGACAGGCTCTGAATGTGGCGTGGGACAAAAGCATGGGAGCTTCCAAGTGTGCGCCCCCAACGCAAAGCACAAAGGGTTTCTCACGTTTTTATTCCCGAATCATGACGGGCTGTAGGAATGGAAACGCTCCTGTGTACGCCTCAACTCAGCCGGACAAATCAAAGTTCTTTTTTCTCCAGGAAGCAATAGAATATCAATATACCACGTACTGTACAAGTATGTGTTGTACTATGAATTTACAATACATTGAGCATGGAGCAAATGTAACTTAACAAGCAAGTACCAAAAAAAGGCTCTTTAAAGTATAAAATTACACCTAACAAACAGTGAGCGATTTCATCATGTTTTACTGAAACTAGTTTAGGCGTAGTGTGAATGTTATAAAGATTTGTTGTTTATTTAACATCAGGAGAAAAGAAGATGAAAATAGCACACTTTGATGCACTACCCATGATGCACTTATATCTATTTTGCTCTCAACTTGCTTGTGCAGAAACTGATGTTCCACAATGCATTAGAACAACATTAATGGTTGCTAAAAGGGTATTGGGAACAGCAATAGGACTGCCACATGAAACTAAATAATAACATTAATAAATTTGATCAGATGTAATGGCAATTTGTTGCATTGCGTAGGTTCATGAGTGGGACAAGATGCAAACTCTTCAATAAAAAAAAAAGATGAGACTTGACAAGAAAGATAATATTTTACAGGTCAGAGGTAAGACATAATACATAATCTAGACCCTATAGAAGTCCTGTTGCACACATGTTGGACACAAAATGTAATTGCGCTCTTCAGCTGTTCAAACTAGTACACATAACATATGTTTGGCATTTTTCCCATAGCCCTCTGCAAATTTGGATTTTGAAAGATTTTCCAGCCTAATACATTCCCAGACAACACTTGTCAGAAGCGGGATGCGGCTCTTCACACATCTTGACAACCGGCAAAGCGAAACTCAAAATCGACAGTCCTCAAACCAAGGTCAGTGAATCTGGAGTGGATCTGAAATTGAGTTGGAAGACAAAGAAGCAGACTTTGCCTCTACTCCTAGTAATAGTCTCCTTCTAGCTTAGGGAGAGGGAGAGAGACGATCATTCTCCAACAGGCTCCTACAGATCCACTCAAACTGTGAGAGATACAGGACTACATTATATGGTACTCCACACAAATGTACAACAACTCACCCTTATGTAATAGATAATAATCCCTACAACTCTAACAACTCCGTCTTATGTCATATCACTCACTATTTCTTCTTTGCACTGTTTCTCCTTACAACCTCTTGTATATAGCTGAGAGATACAGTATATCTGTATCACTATATTTCTATATTTTTTACTTTTATTGTACATATACATTTATATAATTATGTCTTATTTGACACCAGTCTCTTGATTATTACCATCTATATTCTCACTTTGGTATTAATGAATTGTTAATTAAAGTTTGTCAAGTCTCTTTGTATCCTTACGCTCTGGAAGGGATTTTTGTTGTCCTGGTGAATACCCCGTCTCTCCTCCTGTGTGTATGATCTGCCAGTTTTCAAAGCACCTCTCATAAAAGTGTCATAACTTTACACTAAATGACTCTGACGTGCAGCTTTCCTCTCCGCATCCCCACACTTAATCAAGATCCATCGGTCCCCGGAGTCTCCCCCGCGCCTATACCCGTGAGCCAGTGCATATTTGCAGGAATTTCACTTTGAATTAATGCCTGTCACATCATTAATATGCCATCTTCAAATATAGGAGCTCTTTTCATCCGCAGCCTCCAATGGTGTTTCTGAGTAATTTCTTTTTCCCCACAAGGTCGAGCCTGGCTGGAGGTCATGCAGACAGATGAGCGCTGGTGGAAAGAGGAGAGAAAAATATAGCTGTAAAGTGAGAAATTGTCTGAAAATGCGGCCTTGGGTTTACTGTATATGTCATAAAAGAGTGTTATTAATACAGTGTCTGGCATTTCTAAGTGCAATTATGAAGAGAAATAAGTTGACAATAAAAGCTAACTGTGATAAGAAGTCCTTGCAAGTAGAAATATGCTCGTCATCAGCACTTTATATTTTAGGCCTCTATTTGGCATTGTCATATACAGTGATGGGGAGAATACTTTAAAATGTATTTAGTTACAGAATACTGAGAACCATGGTCAAATTGGAGTGCACTATTCTGACTACTTAGAATACTTTATATCGAGTTGCATTTCAATTATAGTTTAAAACATGATCTAAAAACAGCTTTATGTTTGTATGTTTGTTATACATTTCCTATCGCTAACTGGAGAAGAACAAACCATCACAGTGTCACAGAGTTTTCTATTCTTCTAGTCTTAATTGTTATGTCAGAATATACCTGTAACTGAATACATTAATAAATCAATCAAGTATAGCAATGTATTCTATTGATTTGAGGGAACTGAATATAACCAAATGAAAAAGTAACTATTCTGGAATATACTAGTAGTTTCTCAAAATATTCAAGTATTCCTGGTACATGTATTCTGTGATTTTCCAACTATGGCTGCATAAGATATAGCTTAGTAGTTTTAATAGTAGTAGTTTCAATTTGTTAATTGGTGACACTGGCTGTGGTTATATGCAAACCCCTAATCTGCTCATTAAATCTCCATGTAGAAAGTAAAAATCATTTCTTTCATGATCCGTCTGACAATCAGATGTTTGAGATTTAAATAATCAACATCTAGAAATGAGATATTAAGATTAAGATTTTGGTTTACAAGTAAAAAAAGCCTGTGACATTTAATGAAAAGACATATTTTCCAAACTGTAATTAAACATTTTTTATTTATGTATTTTTTTTGTTTGGGTACATTCTCTACTGTTATTTTAATTTTGCTGGATAGCTTGAGATGACCTTTAAAACAAGTAGAGGACTTGAGAACGACCTTACTATAGTTAAGTTGAATTATGAAATTTAAGAGATTAAAGATAAAGACCGTTGAAGTAGATTTCTGCAAAACAGCAATTATACCTGAACTCCTTTTAGCAAAACGGTGCTTTTCTCTTGATTGTGGCCTGGCCTACTTTATCGTTATGCAGCGGACACTCTGAGGTCACAACAGTTCGGGCAGCACAAGGAGAAAAACACAGTGAAGGAGCAGCCAGAGGAGGTGGCTGAGGAGAGAGAGAGAGAGAGAGAGAGCGCTGCTAACTGTTACCACCATAGTAGGGTCGCACAGAGGTCAAGGGTGACACACGGGGCTAGTGGGTGTCTTTAGTCGTCAAGGTAAATTAGCTAGTGGCCCCTCCGAGGTGGCACGGGTCACTCTGCCCCCAATTGATCCTGACCCTCATGGGGGCCCACCTCGCCTGGAAACAGCTGTGTTAGCAATTCAGCCGGGAGGGAGCTGTCTAGTTAGCTCCTGTACAGTATTTAGAAGAACACAAAGAACACAAAGAGCGTCCAACACCAGAGCTAATGAATCCAAATACTTATAGGGTTTTGGAGAATAACAATATTAGAAAGGTATAGCGTAACATTTCAAAGTCTGGTTCTATTGAAGTGTAAATGAAAAGCAGCGAGATGTGTAGTATACGAGGTATGTGCAGGAGCCAGTGGATCAAAGTCATGAAAAAGCAATAAGTAGCAATATATCCCGCAATGCTCAAGAAGCACATACAGACAGGAGTGAGGATGTGGGCAAAAACACAAATATACAGAAATTGTCCTGGAAGATATGTTTTTTTAATGCATTTTTTTTTTTTTTTCTTTATTTTTCTTGGCTGTGTTCATACTTGTCCACACTTCACATCAATAGTAGGATGAAACCTAGAATAAAACCTGACTAGAACAGCATCAAACCAAGACAAGTGTGCACACAGTCTCACAAAAGCGGTGCAAGCTGAAGTATCAAATATTTGTAGAATACAGTAGAGAGAGAAAAACACAGAAATCCTCAAAGGCCCACAGCACTTCTACCTGCATGTTTTTCCAAAATAAAATTGTCTTTATTTTTGCTGCAATTTGCCAAAGTTTGTCCATTGGCATTGCGATGTTTTGGTTTGTGTGGGCGCATTGTATTTGGCCGTGCAAGGAAAAAATACAATATGCATGACTAATAGCTTCTTGTTTTTACATTTAAAAAGGTGGTTCTTTATAAAGATTTAAAAGATTCATAGGTGTAATATATTGACACGAATGGACCTGTAAGTCTACCTGACATGTGAACTCTCCTCCCATTAAACTGGCGCCTATGACGTCTGTCATTGATATTTCCAGGTGTCAGTTCCTGTTACCTCCTCTCAGTCTGACACCTAATGACAGTGGACTGACACTTGCCGAACATACCAGGAGAGTCTAAAATTAATATTTATCTGAATCCAATCAAGAGTGATAGATTTAGGCCAGTGCATTAGAAGTTATAACTTTTGATAGCTTCTTGATAATTTAATGTAATTGTCATGTACACTGTGAGTGGCGGGAGAGTCCAGGCGTTTCATCAACATTTCACATGAAAGCGTGTATGTAATGAGACACAGGATGGTCTTTGAAACCTCCCAGCGGTGGTGTGGGCTTTGATCTCCGCCGGCCACAGTGCACCTATTGATGTATTTCAACGGCTATTGCACATTTCAAGCCTTCCTTTGAGCCGTGGAAAGAGGAAGAAATTCACCTTTACTCACATTTACACATTCACCTCTCTGCTTTTAGCTTTTAAGCACCACATTACTCAAATCATTCTCCAAGCCCTTGAATGCACTCAACAAGCCCAGTTCTTGCCAAAATGTCTTCTGTATATAATGCGTCCTATTAATAAAGAGTACTTGGCAATTCTCTGAATGCCAAACTTAGAATTTGACATTCAAGAAATGCTCAAAGCTAAAGAGATGTAATCCAGATAAAGGGTTAAGTTCTTACAAAGGTTTTTATTGGATTTATCTTAACTCATCTATGCCTGTCCTTTTCAAAATGTGTGGGATAACCTTGGTCTATTGCTATTCAAAATCCATACTTGACATTTCTCTTGTTTGATTCAAATCTGAGCTTATCTTATTCGCTGTAATAATTACCAAGGACCTTTATGGCAGACTTAGTTCTAATAAGTAACACAATAACCTTTGGTCAGCTAATATTGTTGTATTGTGTATCACTGAATATGCACATATGAATGGGCTTTTAAGTGAGGTTGCATTCGAATTAGACAAGGGTTTATGCCATTTGCATGTTGACCTTTGCTTGCGTTGAAGTGACTGACACAAGATTGTCTACATTTCTGTACATCCTCTGGCCTTTTAAACACATTAGATTCCAGTCCATCAGCAGCACTATATCTCTGAACCAAAATAATACAATAACACGTTTAGTTTACAGTACCATGGGTCTTATCGGGTAATCTTTGGTGTGTGATAAAATAACGGAAGAATGGAAAATGCCTTCCACGCCTTGGGTCTGAATGTTTGGATTAGAAATGTTCTTGTCTACCGATAACATTGTGGACGTAGGACATTTCCAGCATAGCTGTTGGCAAGATGAATTTAACCTGATTCTACAGGAATTTTATCATTTTCAGGTCTTAAGAAGCAGATATGTTTTTTTTATAACTGTGAACTAGGGTGGTTCATAAAATTCTGCCTTGATATTATAAGTACCTGTACCAAAAATGGAATGAATTGTTGCACATTTAGGGCTCCCTTTGCACACTTTTTCACAATTTTGAAATTGTTAAAGGGACAGTTCAGAATTTGAACATAGACATAAGACCTCATTTTCTATTTAGCCAGAGTGTTGGAGACACTCTGGATCTGGACACTGGATCTTTTTAAAAGATTTCATCCACTTCTGGATGGTGCTAGTTTAGCGCATGTCAGCTACCATAGTTAGCCTGATATTAAAACAGTCTTACATTCTTATGGAATATAGTGTTTGAACTGTTCGAATGCTCTAATATGTGTACAGGGAGATTGGGAGAAATGATTAATGAGCACACTTATCTTTGTATTGTTCATCTTTGGATTGTTCAAGTTTCTGAAAAAATTTGCCACCCTTTGCTGGTGTCCTTTTGGCTCAGTTTTTAGTAAAAATGTTCACATTGTCATTAGGAACAAGGGCACATTTAGAAAACTTTTACTTATACCATCATATCGTGAGCCACCCTGATGTAATTGTGGCAGTATAGCCTGCAGGCAGCTTTGCCACTTGAGTGAAGTCTAACTATTGGTTAGCGATAAAATCGGTCAGTCTATAAAAGCCTCCCTCTCCGTTCCCTTGCCCTCTGACCTCACGCTCTTACTTCCGGGTCCCGTTGTTGATGCCGCTTGTTCACCGCTCTCAGGTAGTATCGCAGTTTCAATGTTAAGTGCAGGATTCAGTAAGGTCCATAGCGCTGATCATTTGTTTTATTTAGTGCTTGATGCTATGGGCCATGTTAGTCGCGTTGTTTGTGTCATGCCGGCTAGCGGGCTGGTCACCTCTTCAGTGTCTGTCCTTTCGCCACCCTCGTCCCGCGACTAATACAGGTGTGTATGTGTGGCGTGATATTGGACCTCCAAACAATGACTTCGTTGTACAAACGGGGGTAATGTGCCTTTTTACTTTACTAGGTTTTTAGCCATGGAGTTGAAGTGCACTGTCGCCGTTTGGATTTCCTTGCCTTTTCATACCTTTTCTGTGTACCAGTGTTCTCCGGATATTGGACTGGATGTATGAACAACTTTGGAACTGTGAAACTAATTGTCAACTTCTGGAAACTGTCACAATGAAGCAAGTTATGGAAAATCTGTAAATAAATTATACTTTTGATACATGTACATTAGGCCTTTGTCCATCGACAACCAACCTGTGTGCCTTTATATAAAGTTTATTTCCTAGATTTGGGGTGGCGTTGTTGTCACCCCACTGATTTCTGCTACTTCTGCTAAACCCTGTATATCTCCATTCCTCCCGGATTGCCACATGATATATTAAATGTATTTTCAGGCATGAAGACTACTCCCTTTTGCTAGACACACTGTCCTGCACAGCTCAGCCAACACGTTTTAAACTAGGCCATCTGCTCCATTCAAAAGTTTTATTTCAGATGTTTTCACCACCAGTGTGTCCGGTGGGAAGATTCCTATTTCATATACGGCTCTGCACCTTATATAAATCGCTCATCATGGCTCTGTAGAGGCCAAGCTTATTGTCTTCCAATGCATATTGTCTTTGAGTGTGCACGTTTAACTACAATATTCTTAATTAAATATAATGTTTGTTTATCAATCAATCCGTCAATATAACTTGATTGATTGACTCCACTGAGGGGCAGTTTAAGCACATTGAGGAGTAAAATGCAATAATAGCAGAAATCTATGTCAGTGTCCCCTCTGGACAAAAGTGTCCTCTGGGTCTTGTAGCATCACAGCATTACCCTCCAGGGGGAGCCAGATGAACTCTGGATACACAACAGGAAATCCCTCACTCTTACTCCACTCTGTTGTGTCGGTCATTGTTGAGGTCAGTTCAAGGCACTATGTCCATTTTTTTCTCTTATATCTGAGCAAAATTCTTCTTGCCACAATTCAAATATATTGTATAAGCAGCTCTCAGTCCTGAGTGAACTTTCAGCATCTACTTAGAAAATATATTAATGCCAGATAATCAGGAAGTGGTTGTTGGCATGGTTAATGTAATTGCAAACAAGTTCTGTTTTTCACATTTTTAAGATTGTCCTAAATATTTTAGGCAGCAATAAAACAAAATAAGTATTTGACATAGATAGGAGGTAGCAAAGGTCAAGGCAAACGCATAAAACCAAGAGATCTTACTGAACAATGAATATAAAGCTCTGTCCAGCTCTTTGTCCCTGTCATATTGAGCAAAACTTGTCACAAAAACTAGGTTAGCCATTGCCGGTGTTGGTGGCCTTTTCCTGTTGCAGGCACAAAACATTATTATTACATTCTGGAAAATGTCATGTCCCGCTATACAAGAAAAATATCCTGAAATGACTAGCAGACAGTGCGTAGCAAGAGTTTTTTGAAACATAAAGTCAAACATCAGCAAGCTTACCTTGAATACACTGGTCTATAAAATTTTGGAAAATATCTGCTTCAGAAATAAAAATTGCTAAATCTTACGTAATTTGATGAGATGGATTAGAAAACAAATGATAAATGTGTTTGTTGGCTAATGTTACTAAGATATTTAATGATACAGTTTGATTATGGGGGGTCCAACTCTTGGACTGGGCCGCAATGTTGCATCCAAAATAAAGGTGGTGTCTTTTTAACCACTGCAGTTATACTGCGCTTTTGTGAAACAAAGGTCACCTCACCACAAATATAACAGAAATCATCTGGATTGTTGATACAGTTTCGAGGCATCTCTGCTTTCTTTAGTCAAAAATAGTTACTTAATAATATCAGGCTTAGAAATATCAGGCACTGACTAAATCAAATTTACAAGTTGCTACATATGACTTGAGAAGCACCATGTGCCACGCTTATATAGATATATCTATTTTCTATATTATTTTGTATATATTTTTCAATTTTCAGAACACAAGCACTTCAGCAATATTTGAACAGAGTCTGTTCTCTCAAACTCTGACCTATATGAAAGTATTCAAATGTGTAGACAATGTTCTGTAAAGTGAAGTAAAATGAAGCTTGGAAACAAACATGTCATTTTGAATAAATCACATTTTCGCTAAATTTGTCTGGAATTTAAAATTTTGGCCCAATACTGAATCTTGAATCTTGAAACTATAGCCAGTTAGCCTTTTCATCATATGTTTATCTTTTTTAGTGACCCAAATTTGGTAAAGTCTGACAACTTTTTTCACAGAAGCATTTTGCTTGTAGACCAGTGATATTTGATATATGGACTGCATTGGGGTTATCTCTTGTGCTCTTTTTCTACAGGAATGTTCTGGTTCTATAACACACATAATGTGACAGGCAGGTGTGTGCACCCATGGGACACCACAGAGATGAGGACAAGAAAATGAAACACAGTTAAATCTTATCTGGTAGAGTCCACACAATGACTTTATTGGACTTGCAAGCTCTAGGCTTGGACTGCCATAACATCCAGATACAACTAGCAAAAAGCTTGTCACTATTGAAAGGGGAATGAAGTGAATAAAAAATGACACCACCTCAGGTAAGCTATGGCAGATTAATTTGCTCTTTTGAAAGATTAAGTTGGATCTACAAAGACAAAAAAGAATAAGACACCCCTTAATAACTAACTATCTAACATCACATTGTAAATGTAGCATGTTTGCATTTCAGAATGTATTTTGTTGGATGAGAACACTAAGGAAGCAACTGCAAGGGACGGGGTCTTGATCAAGCCAAGCTCAAGATCTGGAGATGTGTTCTACAGCAGCCGCTCACTATTGCTTATAGTTGAATTTAAAGATGGGAAAATGCAGAAAATGGATAACAGTAGAGAATTAAAATTTACCTTAATATGATGGAAAGGAAACATGTGGACACAACTCCCTGTGACCCAGACATAACGGTCATAATTCAGCATTGAAGTGATAGAAAGAGCACAGTGGGTGGTTTAAAGTTCATTCTGAAATGTTTTCAAGGTTCAAAGGTGGGAGCAGGTTGTTTAATATAATTTCAATATTGATATTTTATTGGCTCAACAATTGGATGAAACCCTTGTTTAGCTCTCCTTATCCTTCACATCTTGTGTATAAACAATAACATAGATGTTGTTAATAGATTTTTTTATTTTTTATTTTTTTTTTTGCTTCAGGTAATTCCTTTCCCCCAATCAGCTGCCACCAGAAACTGCCTCTACCTCTATCCCAGTGTACTCATCAGGCCATAGTGAAGAAACAAAGTGACTATCCAGAAAGGAAGACGGCACTTCGGCCTCTTGTACAAAGATTGCACCTTCTACCATTGATGACAGCTTTTGAGACTATGAGAACCTTTACTAGCCTCATCTACAATCACCCCTTCTTGAGAATTCCCAATTTTAAAACAATTTTTTGTGGTGCCTGTGGCCATGAATTCTTCAGTTATAAAGGTGCATGTTTTTCCCTGTTGCTGGGTCTGGATTTGGCATCTTATATTAATGGTTAGTGGTTCATTGGAATGTAATATATCCAAAATGATCTGTTTCAAGACATAACAAACCTAGAGGACAGATCTGTTTTGTTTTTCACTTTTTTATTCCACTTTAAAAAATCTATCTGTAAAGGCTGTACGCAAAATGTGTGAGAATCGAACTGCATAACTCCTAGTATAATCTCTTTACGAATCAGACCACATTCTAGCGTAGAACAAAATGTGATTTTGATTTGATTTGCACTGATTTTTCTCAGTCTGGGCTCTGCAATCAATCAAAGTGGTGACTAACAAGTAAGGTCTATCTTGGAATTCAGCGCAGGAAGAAATCAAATGTGACAAAGTACATTACATTTTCCAGTAAATTTAAGATTTGCTGTTATTATCAGAATTATGGTGCTGGGTCGGTTTATCAGCAACCCAAACCACCGAGACAAAGACGAAATGGTAAATCTATGTCATAAATGGATAAGTACTAAACCAAGCGTTTTAGAGCAATAACATTTAAGTGGACTAAATACAAATGTACTTCCCATTTTGAACAATGTGTAATATTTTTCTTGATATATTGCTTTCATGCTGAATGCTGCATTTCCAATAATATTAGGTTCATCTAATCTGGCTGTCTGGTAACAAAAGAGAAGCTCAATTTCCATAATAAACAGCAGAGATAGTGATCTGATGGTGAGAGCGGAGAATAGACTGCCTAACAATGTGTGCAATTGCTTCTTGGTTTCATTGCTGAGACATCAATGAGTGCAGTGGGCTTGTCTCCGTGTGGCCTCAGCATCACATTCTCGATTCCAAGCGGAGATCATTGCTCTGAATACATAAAAAAAATATTAAAATTCTGCATGCGCACTCTGCATTGACCCAGTTAAGTGCCAGGAGTGCAACTTCCCCACTTGGCACCCCAATTTGCCCGCGGACCAGATGTTTAGATGCCTCCCACAAGGGGCGCCAGGTAGAAACCAGATCAAACCTGTGAAAATGTCAATATCGTGGCGGGGTCAATTTTCTGAGGAAATAATCCATCTGTCAAGGAATTCAAAGTTGCGCTCTTGGAATATCTAATACATTTACATAAGTTTATATTTTACATTTCAAAGTATCTGCATCCCCCTAAGGCTGCAATCCTGTAATAATTGCGATGCCGATCTCCTCAGGGGATTGCATGCTAGGACTCGTATGCATATGTATGTCAGGAGCCCTCTGCACACCCTCGCCTAGACCAACCTGCGTTGTAGAATCTCTCTTGAGGGAACGCCCACAGTCTGCTGGCACAGTCTGTTTAACTAGCACACACTCGCAACCTTGTTATCCACCGGTCCCGCAAAGTAAGATCTACTTCGGTGACAGTATCAGGCAGCTAACTTATCCCCTAGAGTATTGAGGGAAAAAGGAAAAGGGCAAAAATACACCGCCCCAAGTCTGATCTAATTCCCCTGGTCGATGTTTGGTGGCTAATATAAGATGAGGAGCAGACAGGCCACAGGGAAGCAAGGAGTGTCCCAGAATCGGCCGTTCCAGGAGAGGCCCAAACACAGACCAGCTAGACGGGAGAATGATAAGATACTGTTTGTTAATGAAAGGTGCATATAGTTAATATAGCATCTGTGAGAGTGCAAATGGTGCATGATAAGCCAACCGTTCTGAGTGGGATATAAAGCTCATATGGCTTCATTTAAGTATACTATGACTGGTAGGTGCATTTTCAGGAGTGGAGAGGGAGGAGAAAAGCATTTGGCAAACCATCAGAGCAGTGATAAAAGGCACATTTCAAAGTCCAATCTCTCTCTTTAAAAAAAATTATTCATTTTGTCACTCATGCTTTATCATTTACCACTGGGGTCACAAGCAGTGGGCCTACTTAGTGCAACCAAAACACTGCAAAGTCCAATATGGTAAATGTATTTATTTATTTATTTTTTATTTATTTATTTTTATTTATTTGATAGGGACAATGCACATTAATGAACATAAGTATAAAATAAATGTAAATATGCCAAATTATAGCTACAAAGCTCATTTTCATCCGTATTCCCTAGGCAGGCAAATACATAAAAATACAACATACAATACAAGCAGCAAAAACAAAGCAGATAACAAATATTATATCATATGTAATATTTTGTTGGTTTGTGTTGATGCTACCTTCTTAAAAATGATGCTTCTCATTCTCGTGGTTCTTACATAAAATGTGAAATGGCAAAGACATGGTGTAGATATTAGCATAATATTAATGAAGATCAATCAGGATTTGTGCAAAAACACGCATAAAGCCCTATTCAAAGGCTAAGCCCGCCAAGTAATTAGCTGTTCTTTCATTTCACCACTCCTCCACCCACTCTGATTGGCCTCATCTATTGCATACACAATGAAAAAAGCCTTTACAAAGCATTTTCAATCAAAAGCCCATACATTAATCAGACACTACCTAATCCATTTGTATGAGCCCTCCACTTTAGCACATTGGCTGTGGACCTCTCTCGGGTGAGCAGCCGGGGCAGAGTTCCCCTCTGCGCAGCGTGACAGGCGTGTCTGTCCAAATGTCACCCGGATCACAGCGGGGACGCCAGCAGACACGCTGGGAGATTTAGGGAAATGAGCGTGCGGTTCAGGAAGAAGCAGGGCATCATGGGTCATGGAGGAAGAGGAGGAGTGACGGTGGAAGATGAAGAGAGAAGGTGTGAGGTCAGCCAGGGATTACGAAGGAAAGGAGGGAGAAGTGTGAGATGCTATCCAAACCTTAAGGTTATAGATGTGATTTTGATGACGTGAAGAGTGGGATTTTAAATGTGCTTAGCTATGAGGAGATCAATTCTAAGCCCACTAACAACAGAGTAAATATGGCAAATAAAACAGCTGACATATTCATATATTTTGAAATGAATTTGTATGTTATGGTGCATGTTTGGGTTGATTGTGATCCATACATGATCTATATTCTGTGTTATGCAGCTTTAATTGGCATTCTAGCCCCAAAATAGTTTCCATTTGACAACACTTAAGTTTTAGAGATGCTTTATGGGGAATAAGGATCCTCTGCATTTGACTCAAGCACTGACCAAATTGTAATATTGATAAACCAGACAACACAGAAGAAACCCACCCAGATCAGTGTTTACCAAACTTTTTTTCTTCAGGAACCCCATTTTTGCTGATGAAATTTCTGGTGACAACACTATTTTTTTTTTCCTCAAGAAAAAAAGGCCAAATTAATTTAATATTGAGTATGTATGTATTTTGAATATGGATTGTGAAGATTTAAAGGCTGCAAACATTAATGAGATATCTAGATCTGCCAATCACTGTATTCCAAGTTGGATTTTGGTAACAACCTAACAAAAGTGACTCTGTGCATCTTGTCTGTTGCATTCTTTAATTTTGATGGTAACCAGCAAACTTAAAGCAGTTTGCAATGTGCTCTGTCATATCTGGAAACCAGGATGTCATCTCCTCCTGGAGTTACATTATGTGGTGACGTATCAGCTCTCCAGTTAACTTTCTTTCTGATTATTTTTCTCACTTTTACTGGAAGGCACACCACTCTCTGAATTTGAAATATATTCACTAATAAATGTGCGAGTTTATGCATGTATTTTTCACTTTCTGTAATTCTGTGTGAAAAGAGGTAATGTTCATTCAATTCCAGGGTTGAAAGACTAGGCTTGTCTGTATTGGTGCATGAGGCTTTCAGCAGCTTGTCTGTATCTGTAAATGTCAGCCGGCTTGGGCACTATGGTGTGTGTTCCAGGGCCTCCAGGATAAAGAGGTGTGAACTGGAGGTTGGCACAGGAGGAGAAACACCCTGCCCACGCCGCCCGGGCCTAGTGTAACTGGACATTATTTCTGAGAGGACCGCAGGGATAATAACAGGGGAGGATGTGGAGAGTGGAGTAGCTATAGGTTATTTTACCCTCATTGAGCTTCAATGAGAGCACTTTCTGGAGGCCTGTGCCCATGTATTTTGACCTCTTGTCTGCTTCCCAATGGTAGACTAGAGTTTGCCCTGCTGGTCTAATACTTCACTGCTGATGAGTGAGTGTTCAGTGGGCTGGGTGTGTACGTGAGCATGTGTGTGCTAGTCAGACACTAGAATAATGCTATCACAGTCTTGTCATTTCTGTTTTGGATAGAAAGAACTTCTCTATGGCAAATATAGGCAAAAGGTTACAATATTTATATGTAATATTGTTCCTGTTCTTTTCTTCGTATAAAAAATATTATAATTTATGACTTAGCCTTATCTAAAAGCAAACAAGAGTTGGAGCTTTTGATTACATTTTAAATGTGTTTAACTAATCTTTGCCCAAAAGGAGTACAGTCCCTGGAAGTCTAATGTAAAAACTTTGCCAATGTGTTAAAATTGAATAAAAATAAATACTCTAAAAGATCAAGCAAGATCTCAAATTATCCTTTAGAACTTTGTTATATTGTATTTATTGTGGACATTAAATGATAAATGGTCACATTTTCATATTGTGTTTGTTCACTAGCGCTTCTCATTAAGGACACAACAGGGTTCATCCGTGTTAGCTGCAATCGCACTAGCAACCTGTGGGTCAGCAGATCCAACCGCTTTACCAATTATGTTTATGTTGAGAGTGGGATTGAAAAAGTTACCAACTGAGCTACTGTCACCCTTAATAATACTTGCTTTTAGATTAAAGATAGTATTTCATTTTCTGATATCTATCTATATAATATCTGAATTTACTTCTTTTTTCTTCCCCATATCATATGCAGTCTTTGA
Organism: Scartelaos histophorus; assembly: GCA_000787155.1. NCBI lineage: Eukaryota > Metazoa > Chordata > Actinopteri > Gobiiformes > Gobiidae > Scartelaos > Scartelaos histophorus. The sequence continues at coordinate 23,557 of JACN01111212.1, forward strand.
AAAAAAACTTTTTACTCTGCGTATCTTCCATCTCTGAACTTATATATAGTAGGGTATGTTCCAATTCAGACTGTTTCTCATTGAACCTGTTCTCAGTTAAAGTTGCTTTCTGCTCTTTCAGGTCCTTAGTGATTTCTTTGTAATAATTTTGTTTACTGAACACTTTGTCAAATCTGTAAAGCTTGATTTATGTTTTCCGTGCTACCACTTTTCACAATAAAACAAGCAGGGGGAATCTCAATAGAGCTGCATAACCATCAATATACCATTCGCTTATTGTAAATTGCAAAATCAACATCACACTGAAAGATAGATGAAGTCCCCGCAGCTCCGATAATCTTGAAGAAATCCTTATATGCTTTGAGGTGTTTGAAGATTTATCATCATTGTGGCGTGTGGAATATAGGGAAAGTAATAAAACATAAAGTGATATTGAAGGTGTGGATTCACAGAGGATCACTGAGGAGCGTCGGTTGTCATAGCGATCACACCTCTCTGCCTACAGTCATGAAACAGGTGGCAGCTTTACCCAGGTATATACGGTGACACATAGGTGCGGGCTTATTCTATATCTGACATGTCAACTTTAGCAGAAAAAAAATCTTCTATGGAATTAAATGAAGCCAGCCACATTTACGTCCTTGGAAATGTTTGAGAAAGGCTGAGGATATTTCTGTATATTACTTAAATTATAACATTACTGTAATAAATAAGAGAACATTATGATAAGGCATATATTGGGCTACAGAAGGGCTACACAAGTCAAATTTAGCTTTAATAATTTTAAGATTCTGTATTTTGGCTGCACTGCCTTTTCATAAATGTCATTTGATCTGGGCAGTAGTAGTAGAACTAGTAGAAACTAGTACTATCTTTTTTAAATTAAAAAAATGTAAAATAATTTGGAGTAAAGCACAGTGACATCTGCTGCCTGTCTCTATTCCAGGTATGAGAAAGTTGCTACACCTCCCTCATCACAATTTACAGTCCACTGATCACTTTTCTGTATCTTGATGGCTTCTTTGATCCAAATAAGAATCTTACAATTATGAAAGCAGAATACCTAATGAACCTAATGAGCAGTGTTGGGCACGTTACTTTGAAAAAGTAATTAGTTACAGTTACTAGTTACTTACCCAAAAAGTAACTGAGTTAGTAACTGAGTTACTACACTATAAAAGTAACTACTTACCCAGGAAAGTAACTAATGCGTTACTTTTTTAAGTAAAAAAATGTCAAATAATTTGCAGTAAAGCAGCAAACAACAGATACCAGCATCAAAATCCGCAGCGGATCCGCTTTCAGTCTGCAAATCCGCCCCACAGTCAGTCGCTTTGTGGATCCGCTGCGTATTTGTTCCGTATTTGCTTTCTGACTGTCGCTAACCCAAACCCCAGGGCAGCTGCTGTCACACAGCGGATCTGCTGCTAAATCATCTTAGATCCGCACTGTGGACGCACTTTTAACACAACATTTATTAGATGTGTTACTATCACTGAGCGGATGTGCAAGTGGACTTCGTTGTGCGGACATGCGGCGAATCTTCAGCTACCTC
>JACN01119578.1:0-23235 GCA_000787155.1 Scartelaos histophorus
CATCTGCGTTTCTTCATGTGTTTTCCACAAGAAGGGTGTGTGCATGAAGCACAAAATAACTGTTCAAAACCCAATCAAACGAGCGCCTTCCCCGTCTCTACTGCGCATGTCCCCTGCACAAAGAGACGCTGTCGGGTCTTGGATCTTGTCGGAGTCTCGTAGGATTTCGCCCGCATTTGCTGTGTTGCCAAATAACTAATCCGTCCATATATTAGCCGCATCGTGATATAAACCGCAGGGTTCAAAGAGCGAGAAAAAAGTAGTGGCTTATAGTTCGGAAATTACGGTATGTGGTGTTTGGATTATATTTAATGTACCAATCTAACAATTCATGTATGTTTTTAAATGTCAGAGCTGGATTTAGGTTTGAAAAAGGAGTCTTTGTTGTCATCGGATGGCAGCAGCCTTGAGGCACTGCTGAAGGGAGACACTTTAGACAAAAGAACAGAGCTTCGGGGCTCTGAAGAGGAATCCAACATGAGTGACTACACTGGGGGTCTGAACCCTGCCTCTCGCGCTAGAAAGGTGTTGATTTATTTATTTATTTTTTATTTATTTTTTTTATTGTATTTATTTTATTGCCCTATTGCCCCGCACAGTCTAATTCTGTCTATTTTTGTCACTGCAGAGAATTCTTGAGCCAGATGACTTCTTGGACGACCTGGACGATGAGGATTATGAAGAGGACACACCGAAACGAAGGGGGAAAGGAAAGGGCAAGGTGCTCCACATGCATGGACTGGATATAAAGTAAAATACTGATTCTGAAAAATAATTGAATTATATTTGAATTCTGTTTAAAGGGGCGAGGTGTGGGCAGCAGCCGGAAGAAACTGGATGCAGCTGCCCAAGAGGACAGAGACAAGCCCTATGCCTGTGACAGTGAGTACAATGAAGCAATTAAGAGTGTCTATGGTCTTAATAAGTAATATGTATGTGTTAGATTCAAGTTGAGTTGTTATTTAAAATGTATTTATTATTTATAATCTTTTATATAGAGTTTTTAATTTCATAATCTTAATTTATGTATTCTTTTTTACTGATTAGATTATTTGTTACTAAAGGGGAAGTCCTTCTTTCACTTCTGCCTGCACTTCCTGTTTTGTCCTCTGGCGCTCCACTGTCCTCAGTCGACTGTAGCTAATCTGTGCTAGTCTTTGAGCTTATTTCTCTGAGTGTCTGTCTCTGCTCTGTTTTCCCTCTCTCTTCCAGACACTTTCAAACAAAAGCATATTTCCAAACCTTCTGAAAGAGGTATTTTTCTCTCATTTCACTTGTTCTGTCTTTGTCCCTACTCTCTGTTTTTGATCCATATTATTCACCATGGTTCAATTGTAGTTCAACAGAAAAGTCAAGTTAAAATGTATTGTTTATTGTTATTATTTATAACCCATCCATCTCCCAGGGGAAAGTCCTGTTATCCCCTGTATCTCGTTATGTTTCATAATGCATTACATTTACCGATCCCCAGTGACTCCACTTTGGTAATTGTTTGGGAAAGATTTGGGGTTCATTCCTTGCACCCATTCTTAAGGAAAAGTCTTTTTCTGTGAGGGTTTTGCATCATCTTGTGACAAGCCTCAAATCTCCTCATGGCAATGGGAGTACAATGGCAGCTTTGTCACTTAAAATTCACAAAATACAGGCGTGTCGTTAGGATCATTGACAACTTCAAATTAAATGTTATATTAGGCTTTTAGTAGAGGTTTAATTGGATAAATAACTTTAAAAAGAACCAAACTGAAAACTATCAACCAAAATAAAATATTAGCATCACCCTTTCAGACTCTTAATCATAGAGAATCCTGTAGATAACCAGTACAAATGTGTGTATGTTTAATTTCTTGACAGTTTGTGGGAAGCGTTACAAGAACCGCCCAGGCCTGAGTTATCACTACGCTCACTCCCACCTGGTGGACGAGGAAGGAGAAGAGAAGGATGACTTGGACCTTGAACCCCCTCTGCCACACCACGAGGAGCCGAAAAGTAAGTACCATGGAGTTTTTACCGAAAACAATGACAACCTTAGGAACAAGCAACAATCTACGTTCTATCTGTCTTATTGATTTTATCTGTCTGTCTCATCTGTCTTATCTATTTTTGAAGCTCCAAAGAAAGGCCCAGACGGTCTTGCTTTGCCCAATAACTACTGTGACTTTTGCCTGGGTGACTCCAAAACCAACCACAAGACCGGCCAATCAGAAGAGCTGGTGTCCTGTTCTGACTGTGGACGCTCAGGTAGGTTCAGCTCACTCTTATCATCTGGGATAATGCTGTTAAATAGAAACATGCAATTGTTTTGGTAGCGACAAAAAGATTAAAGGTCCACAATGGGATTTTTTTGGATTGTTCGCCACCCGCTTATATACCTGATTACTCATCAGTGTTTTTATTCCTAAAATATCTTGAAAAACATGCATCAGGCCACCACCTCGCCGCTATGAAAATGTATGTTTTTAATACAATACTGAACAAGGCAAATCATCGTCATCTCAAGAGAACATGCAGCCTTTCTCTCTATTGGAAAAGTTGCATAATCCACCTTTCAACTGAAATCAGTCTAAATATTTTACTTTTCTTCTGTTTTATTAAACACAAATAAAAGTGTCTTTCAATATCACTTTCCTGAACAATCTAGCTTATTGATTAGCATATAACCCAAATAGTCAAAATGTCTTCCTCCAGATTCTGAATTCTCCTCCAAATCACATGCTTTTACTGACCAATTACCAAGATGTAAGCTCATGATTGACAATTAGAAATGACTGAATATCAATCTTGATTAAAATGTGATTAAATGCACAGCCCTACCAAGAAATAAAGTAGAGTGATATGTTCAGTTCCATGACTACCTACCATAATTAAAATTATATGAACCATGCTATTACCATGCAAGAGTCTAAGGTTAAGTCCTACACAAAATGAATCCAAGTTTACAGACTCTTTTCCTTTTGTAGGCCATCCCTCATGTTTGCAGTTCACTCCGATCATGATGGCCGCTGTGAAGACGTATCGATGGCAGTGCATTGAATGCAAGTGCTGCAACATGTGTGGCACCTCAGAAAATGATGTGAGTGCGAGACTTTGCACATGTAGTTTAATTTAATTCAACTTGGTAATTCTGGTGGGTTTTCCCAGGTATCTGAATTGCTCTTATATTTTACCAGTATTTGGCATCTGTATTTTTTTCAAGCTTCCCCAATCTATGTGCCCATATATTTGAAATTTACTGAAGTCTTTATCTACACAATCATGCAACAAAGTATGTTTTATCCAGAAATATACATTAAATACGTTTTGCTTTTATTTTCTGAAAATGAAAAGTTTATTTATGAATTGGCTCAAAAATCCCGAGGGGAAGCCCCGGGGTCCCTAGTGTTTGTTGTGATTACACCAGAGTAATGGGCTGTTGTCCTAGGATCAGCTTCTGTTTTGTGATGACTGCGATCGAGGTTACCACATGTACTGTCTCAACCCTCCCATGGCAGAACCTCCTGAGGGTAAGAAGAAGACATTGCACCAAGTGGCTTATTGAGAATGTCTTTGACTAATCACACTGTGTTCATTTTCCTGAACAGGAAGCTGGAGCTGTCATCTATGCCTGGCCCTTTTAAAAGACAAAGCCTCCATTTACCAGAATGCACCTCAGTCGTGATGTCTGCTCTCTTGCTCTCTCTCTACAGTCTCCATACCCTTTCAAACCCCATCCTCTGATAGTTTGAGAGCAAAAAGGGAAGTACAACTCGCATCGGTTAATTTGACTCTCATACTGTTTAATGCGCAGTCCCAGGATCATAGGTTTTCATTTCTCATTTTGCCATTTTAAACCTGAAAAACATCTGGTTTTAAAGTTATAACCACATTTTCCCCAAACATAATGGAGACACATGTCCCTGGTTATTGTTTGTTCACATAAATAAAAATGTAATATTTATATATTTCTATGGCTTATAGTAGCGTACAATTGGAAAAAGTTGTCATATAATATATTAGAAATGGTGCCCTCTTCATTAGAAATTTGAGTCCATAGCTCATGTGTTATGGCACTGCTGAATAATTATTTATTTGTAATTACAGGATTTTAAAGATGATTTTATTCAGTCGTCCACTGCCATTTTAATCAAAATGGCCAGAGTCATCAGTTATAGCTTCAATAATATTATATTGTTCAAAACAAAAAGAAACCCTGATGATATTTGCTCAATAGGCAACTTTTATCTGTGGCACATATAGTGCACATTTTCATTTTGTGCAGATGAAGATGATGATGAAGATGTGTTAAAGCTGAACTGATTTGAGCAAGTTTAAACTCCTGTTTGTTTGCTGTGGCTAATGGTCACAATATTATGGCCACGAATATCAAGTTGGTGTTTCTTTATTGGTATGAATGTTTCTCTATTATCCCCCCAACTCATTGTCACTGCATTTATTTTTCAATGCTCTTTTCATTAACTGTTTGACAGTTTTTAAACTATGTTTAAAGGGTAGAAACATGTTGTAGATCAACAGGCAGACCATTGGGAAACAGATTGCATCTGCTTTAATACCTGCACTTGTGTACTACACACAGTAAGGTTTCCAGACATGCCCTGTAAGTGTCTGCTCATTTTAATAGCGAAGTAGAAACTGGTAAAGGTGTTGAGGAATGCTGTAATATAAATTAACCACAATATCATGTTCAAAAGCCAACTTACCTTATACAACTATACCATGGGTTATTTTCCCATAACAAGTATTTAGAGACAGTGGCATAGCCTATAGCACATATCTGCTGTTTGTTTTTATATACATCATTATGTTCTGAAATGTCACTTCAATGTGGGACTTTTAAGAGAAATGTTTGCCTAGGTATTCAGCTCTTCAGGTGACTCGAACAACGTGGAGCAAAGCTGTTAATATGGTGAAATAAAATGTTTGTTGTTGAAACTTGAACAGTGAAAGCACTAAAGGAGTTGACACTGAGCTGATGTTACAGAAATGAGTGGCATTCAGAATACTCACTTTACTCTCTCACTTTAATACGAAAATGTGAGTCTGGTCCCCAGTGAATCTCCCCATTTATCAAATGGGTGTGATTAACAGGTGGATTAATTAATTGGGCGCACATGGTCCGTCCATATTTGAAAAAAAAGGAAAAAAAATGGATTTCTGTAGAAACAATAAGCAAAGCACTAAACTCTTGTTCATTTGAGGTGAGAAATTTGTTCATATTAAGCCAAATTTGAGTAAAATTACAGAGATCATTCTGGATTTGCCAGCCAAGTTATAGAATGCTGCAGAAGGTAAAGGATTGTAGGTGGTATTTTATTTGGGAATGTGATGAAATGGTTTGTTTGTTTTCTTCAAGAAAATAAATTCTAGCCTCCAATTTTTACTTTGACTGTTTCATTTTACAGAAATAAATATAATTTTGTGATTAACATATTCTACCACCTTCATGCATAGGGGAGAAAGGTAATTGAAATATACTATAAAGCTGTATAATATCCATGATGATGATGACTGATTCCAGGAGATAGTTTTAATGAAATGAACAACTGGTGAAGCACCAAGTCCAATTTAAATATTTATTGAGAGGATTGTAGCGTGGGAGGGTTGGGGCAGTGTCAGGCAGTGAAGCAATAAGGTTGTGGGGAATGGGAGTAAAATACATCAAATTAGGATTAAACACATGAATGAAAGCATCGACTTAAAGATAAAAATAAACAGGTCAGCTCATCCACTAATTAAAGCCACTGGGCGGAGCTCAAAGCAGGAGACAGGCCAGAGCAATAGGAGGGATCAAAGGGGGAGCAGGGAAGAGGATGAGGGGATTTTGTACACTAATATTACATTTATAAGACACTGGAAATAGAATAGTGTCAAAAATGTAAGTGCTATATTTCTATTTGTCCACTAGATGGCAGTCAGTGAATCACTAAAATCAATGGAGAGAAATCCCAAGCTCTTATTGCACATTTTATTGCACTCAAAATACAACAATCCTCTATGATTCAAGCAGTCTCTAAAGCAATCATTTAACATTACAGCACTAAATATATATATATGAGGAAGCGTGCTGTTAATTCACAAGATAAAAAAAAATGAAAAAAAAAAAAAAACATAACTTGGCATAAAAAAGCAATGTAAAAATGTGCCATGACTGGTCTTAAACAACATATTTAGTATTTAAAGTCTTTCACTTGTGGATTTATCACTGATCCCCACACAAATGTTTACATGCCACACTTTAATCTAGTGGGATTTTGGTATTACAATAAGTGGATAAACTATGACCATAAGATTATAACAACTGTTTCCTGCACTTTTAGTTGTACAAGGCTACAGTGGCTACAGCACATATTTACCTACAATACATTTAAGTGTTGTTTTGTAAACAGGATTAATTGTAATGTGTCTGTGTGTCACTAATATAATACTGAACAAACTCAGCTCAACAAATGTGTTCAAATCCATTCACCCAACAATTCACAAAATAAGTCTAGGCTACATGTCTGTTAAACTGCAACTTTCTCAAACATTCATAGTTTGTAAAATCTAATCAATACAAATACATGTATCTAAAACGACAGCCATAAAAATATCTTTTTCTATGCGGAACGTTATTAATAGTAGTGGCACCAAGACGTCCTTAAACATGCTTCAAAAGTCCCCTGTTTGTAGTGTGTTCTCCACTGAGCTAAAGAGCAGCAGTTTGCAGCATCATTCTGTCATATAACACATGTACAGTGTACACTACAGTTAAATGTGGTTTTATTATTGCAGATTGTATGCAGCCCGTGGCTTCTTTTGTCCTGAAGCTTTGTGATAAAATGTTTCACCAAAGTGCAAATTCAACCTTCAACAACTCAACAACAAGCAATAGTAATATTTAAGTAATTATTTGAGTCTAAGTAATACGATTAAAAGTTATAAGACTTTTTGAAAATGGCACTCACTTCTAAATATTATTTTGTTTGTTGTGGATCCATAGTTGTTTTTAATTTATTTTACGCAAAACTGGGGCACACTGTGCCGTCCACAACTCAAAATCCCTATCTGTGCTTGGTATGTCATTTCTCCCTGCTGTACATTTAAAATACCAAAAATACCCACAATAACCACAGTTAAGTTACATTCAAATACAAGCACAGTAGTAGAGGCTGATGCCAACACAGTAATGTATTTCAAATGAAATATGACTTGAGTCAATCTAAACATTCAAACAGGGCTTTGTGTTTTAACATGGTATCAAATTTACCAAAGATTATTCTTTAAATAAATAAATAGCCTTTAAACTACACTTTTTAAAGTGCAGAAGAAAAAGAAGTCAAGCCATGAAGTGGTGCTGAACATTAAGTCATGCTATTGGATGCTATCTCATGGCTTTGTTATACTAAAGCTCAAGCAATTTATTGCTTCTCCTGGAAAACGAAAACTGAGAAAGGACAAAATATTCACTGGCAGAGACAGTTAGCTGTGTGCTTCTTTCTGTGCCCTTCACACTTTTGGTTTGGTCTTGTAGTGCTCCACGTTACCCCACTGTCAGAGAGTGCTTGATACCAGATACAGAGCAGCCCTGCCTTATTTGGCTTCAGGAAACAGCATCGTGGTGAGGGTGATACTTGGCTTGGATGAGCCCTGAACCAGAGGTCTCACATCTGCCCAAAGAGGATGGAGCAGAGTAAGAAGACGGCATAGAGGAACATTAGGCCAAAGCCCAGGCGGCGGTCCAGCTTCCAGTGGTTAAGATGTACACTCATTACCTGATCAGGAGCACAATACACAAGATTTGCAGTTCAAACTTAGAAACAGTTCCTGTGTAATAAGTCATTTTAACTAGTAACAAGTAGCAACTCACTGTCAGTAATACAGAGGCCAACAGCAAGACAACTGAATAAACCAGTCCTTTATTATTGATATGAACCTGGAACACAAGACAACATCAATGCTTCAGCCAGAGTCTGCGACTGCTGCTAACAGTGAGTCCTTACCACTGATCCATGGTCCACCACCAGGGTGCGCAGTGCCCAGGGGAAGCCCAGCCCCAACAGAATGTCAAAGATGTTACTGCCGATGGAGTTGGACACAGCCATGTCCCCCATCCCTGAAAGAGACACCGTGAGCTAAGATAAAGAAGAGGGTCACCGCACCAGCCAGAACAGGTTACACTTTACCTTGTCGTGCCACAATCAAACTGGCCATGCAGTCCGGCACACTGGTTCCTGCTGCCAGGAAAGTGATGCCCATAATGTAGTCTGGGATGTCCAGTGTGGAGCTGATGATGGTTACCTGAGAGAATACATCATTAAGATTCATGTTTCATGTGCTCCACTGGAATTTTGTGTCCATTGATTACCATTGTGTTCATTCAGTAAATGAGACCTGTATTCTATGGCTCTTACCATCCATACCATGAGGTAGGAGAACACGGCGATCCACAAAGTGGAGGCTACAAAGGTGACCATGAACCACCGGTGCCATCGCGGTTGAAGGCAGTTGGGCACAGTGCAGTAGAGCACAACACCCAGAGGCCACGTGGTCACCCACTTCACTCTCGCACCACAGCCTCCTGCACAGACATCACATCAAACATGTGCTTCTCTGGCTTCATGTCAAATATATGAACATTCTGTTACCTGGAATATGCCAAGGACTGAAGATCCCATCATCCTCCTCGTCCTCAGGGTGCCCCCCTTCTGCCCCCTGTTTCCCAAACTCTGTGTCTTCGACCCGGGAGCGCCCCCCTCCATTTTCCAGACTGTAGGAGGCAGTCCTCTTTAGACTGCTGCAGCTGGATGTCCGTCTGGACCCAGGTCCAGCTTCGTCTCTCTGGCTCTTGGAATTCCGAATCAGCCGCTGTCTCTACCAATCACATGAGACATGTGCTTTACTATGTCTCTTGTCCAGTGGTCCAGACTCAGATACTATGTCTGATTGTACTGACCTCACTGATGAGCATGCGTCCTGCCATGGTGAGTCGAGTGCGAGGGGAGAAATGCGGAGTGATCATGATGCGCAGGCCGGCCTCAGAGAAGGACAGTTTGTGAGGGTTCAGGATGAGCAACTCATCCACCATGACCACAGGGCCGGGCTCTGTTCCATGACTTTGAGCTGTTAGACAGACACAAACACTGTTTGACACACAGTGCAGGAAGCACTTATGAAGCCTCAAGTCTGTCCTTAAATCACCTTTACCCAGGAGTACAATGGATGTGTTGATAGCAGCTGCCTCGTCCACTACCTTGTCATCTCGTGTATGTTCAGACCTGGAGCAGCATGGCACTGTGCTCTGGCACCGCCGCATAACAAACGCTGAGATTGGGGAGTTAAATCTGCACAAATCGTTGGCATTGCTGAGATTATCTCTTTAAAAAAAACTACTTAATAAGTAGGTTCTGTTACTTACTTCATGATTATTATGTAGATTCCATACAATGTCATAAGCAGAATCGACTCCCACCTTCACAACACAGAATATATGTTTAGTACATTCTTGAAGTGTGGCTTAATCCATACAATAAGGTCCAGACATGCACATTTGCAGATTCCCATCTCATGAATTGTGAGTTCTGTTTCCCGGGGAACGGTGCTGAGGTGGAATAAGGTGACTGGCTAAACTGACTGAGAACTTAACCTGTCCATCACTAATGATTGCTGTGGACACAAATAAATCTGAAGTTTCATTAAACCAACTGAAAGGCACAAACTTTTACTCTGCTTTGAGTCCAAACACATGTCAGAGGCGTGAATCTCAGTGGCCTTTAGAGCACATAAATAAGCTCTATAAAAACAGACATTAAACTGTTATTTGGATTCTCACTAAATGCAGTTTATGTCTTTGCACACAAGTAGGAGAAAGATACATTTTCACACTGTTCCCACTACATATGTAGCATATATGATACAGTATAACTCAGATTAAACTCACCAGACCACTCTGTCATCATAGATGACCTGTGGAAGGAGCAGAGACTTTAAAACAAAGAATGGCTTAAACACAAACTACAGTACGGCTGATGTCTCACCAGGATGAGCGTGAGCACAGACAGGATGTAGTACATTGAATCTCGAAACAGAGACCACCAGGTCAGAACCACAGTCTGAAACCAGAGTGTTGAGAGTTCACTGCTCACATCCTGATCAGATATTAGGAGTGCAGCTGGTCTGTACCTGTCCTGCGAAGATCCCGCTAAGGCCGATGATAACCAGGATGTTGAAGACAGCTGAGCCGACGATGGTGCCCACTCCCACATCCCCCTTTGTGATGAACACACCTGTGCACAAGGACAGTGTCATGGACAGCACTAGTCATGGATTCATCTAAACATGTGAGCAGAGCTTGTAGCTATGGGCAAACGGGCAAATGATTCACTGTTACTTTCTACAAAACCAAGTCACATGTCAATCCAAAGAGTAAGCAGCATCTAATGCAACAGGACTGAGTGTGCTCCAGTCGAAATCACAGTTTGATTGGTTACACTTAGTAAATTCTAAAGGCGGATATTACACAATCTACTGAACATTTCAAACAACTCCATTTCCTCAAGATTAAAATGTTTTATACTCTAAGACTGTTTTTAAACATATTTTTAAATAGATTTTTAATTAATCATTGCATTTATATAGCACCTTTCAAGACACCCAAAGTGATTTCCAGTGCATTGTTCATTCACTTCACACTGTGGTGGTGAGTTACTATTGTGGCCACAGCTGCTCTGGGGCAGACTGACAGAAGCAAGGCTGCCACTCAGCGCCATCAGCCCCCGACCACCACCATCACCCACACACACTTCACTTTCTTACTAGGCAATGTAGGTGAAGTGTCTTGCCTACAGACACAATGGCAGTTTTTGTCACGGGCACCCCACTAACCCACTAACTGTCGCTTTAGATTTGTATTATCAGAAATTACAATTTTAAGTAATTAACATGTATTGGTGTGTCTGCAAACCTGCATTAAAACTGGCACATCTTCAAATTCAACCATTTTTTTAGGCACTGCAACAATTTGTGGGTAGGTTTAAGGCAAGTGTGCCACAGTCCAAGGAGTGTATGTATAATGCTGGTCAAATAAATGACAATCTAATGACACTGGCAAAATGTGACTGTACAGAACACAACACAGCACATACCAATCAGAGAAGTAAAAAGCTCTGGGGCTGAACTCCCTGCTGCCATAAACGTGGCCCCAGCGACATCTTCACTGAGCTGCAGGTTCTGTAACATCAGGAAAACAATCAAAATATCATGTGGGTGAAAGTTTCCACAAAAAACTTAAATGTATAACAGCATAGTGTATCAAAACTTGCCTCTGATATTTTCTCAAGGGAAGGGACGAAGTAATCATCACAAACAATGGCCAGGGCATAAAACATGTAGATGGCCTAGAGATCAAATAAAACATGTCTACTGAACATTGCTTCAAACACACCAACAAAATGTCAAAGTCTCTTACACATAGAGCATGCAGGCACACAGCCCCATTCTTCCGCTGTTCTTTTGTGAAAATGTCCTCTGGAAACTCATGGATGGCTGCAGACGGAGAGGATTTGAACAACAGGATATTTTATTGTGTCTCTGGTTGTAAATGTTATTGTCTGTTGAAATATTTATCATACGTATTAGTTTAATTGATCTGCTTCTTTTTATAGACGTCTCAGAGACATGGCACAGCCCACAATCCTTCTGGAGAGGAGACGTTCAGCTGCCTCCTGTTCAGTCCCCAGTTTATAAAGAGGATGTGTTAATGACAATCTCTATAATAGTTCATCTGACACCAACACAGACGGGAATCAGATCTGCTCCAATTTACAACTGGGAGGGTGAGCTGAGTGAATATAAAGTAGTGGGGAGAGGAAGGCTATAAATAGCTGTAGTACTGTGAGACAACAGTGGTCGGTGAGCTCACAATAAGCCCAGAGCCGAGTTGGGGACAAATGAACAGCAGAAAATGAGGAGCAGGAAAATGGGTGTCCAATATAAAGCTGTTCGATTAAAAAATTGAAGGATTATTTTTATTATTTATTATTATTTTATATTATTTTTAGGATTATATTATTTGGCCTAAAGTGAAGTCACAATTATTTATTAACTGTCAAATTAACTTGAGCTAAAAGTATAGTATAATAATAATGTGTTAAAATGTTGCGTAACACTTTTCTTTTTAAAGTGACTGTTGATTAGGCAAGTGGTTTTGCTCCATGTTTCAGGGTCAGATCAAATGGACATATCATTGTGAATATCAGGTTAATTCATTCATTCATTTTATTTTAGATTGAAAAGAGTGATCATTTTAATTGGATTAATTGCGAAGCCCTAGTTCAATATTTGAAATCTATGTGAAAATGCTTCATTTGAGAACTCTGGAAATAGGTTTAGTTCAGAAAGAAAACTTGTATTGATAAATATTTTAAACAAGAATTCACAATAACCAGTGTTGTGGATTTTCTAAACTACAAACAATAAAAACTGAAAAAGAGTTGTCTTCAATCAAAGACTCTATTAGAGCAGTGGTGAACAATTGTAGAGCTAAAATGTCCCTCGTGGGTCTGTTCTCTCCCTAATCTGTCATACCGTGAGTTGTTTTACATTGCAAGACATCATAAAAGAGCATGAGATAACATAAGGTAAAGCTATAGAAAGATCTAAACCACCCTTGAAAGGAGATGATTAGCTGGGTCAACAGTCAGCGAGGGTGTGGTGGAGAGTCAAAGGCATAATCCAGTCATGACTACAATTATTTATACACTAATTTCTTGTCCTTATGTGGCATTGAGGTTCAGGTCGGGCATCTGACATAAACACCAGGCCATTTAGTGTGACAATTCGAGGAAAAGTTGTCCTGACTGTGGCAGCTGTCATAGATTCACAGAGCTGGTGTGGTAAGGCTTAATATGTAAACTTTGGTGTTATCTAACAACACAAGGACTGATTCTACTCTCAGGACATCTGCCTTGTGTCTGAGGATTACTCTTCACCTTTCTCTTGTCTAATTTTTGTGAAGAGTCGTCTTAGGCGGCTCACGACATAAGCTGCAGGTCCTGCCTCATGCACATGCACAGACGACGCTTCCTGGAGTCGCCGTGGTGAAGACAGTTGCTATAGCGACCCTCTCCCTGGGGGCAGTGGGCTTTTTTGCGATGGGTGGCAGTAGGACGCCATAGACCAGGCGACTGCAGGATTGGAGGGAAGGGGGAGGTGGGTCTCTGTTTCCCAGGGTTTGAGTTTATGAAAAATAAAAAAATAGAAGTGACAGCCGCCCTGGACTGTAATGTCTAAAAATATTTATTTATCCCTACAACCCTCTGGAGAGATCTGAGAGCCAGGGAGGGAAAAACACCACACTAGATAGAGGAGTCCAGCAAGACGAACTGGACTGGCTTCAACTTAAGACATTTGCTTTGACAGACATCCAAGTCCCTATGTCAATGGAAGAGAAATATTTAAAATGTGTTCAAATAATTAGTTACCTACTTTAGACTTAATACACAGAGATGCTACATCCACAGGCAATAATGGGTTTGGTATGACATAATGTTACAGACTCTGATAACACATAATCATAGTATGAGCAACATGAGAAGACCACACGTTTACCTGTAAAATTTGTATTGAGAGGGGTAACAAATAAACAGTGGAGAATAGAGTATTTTGATTGAGATTGAGGTTGAAAGCCCCCACAAAGTACAGTAGACTGAGTGGGGGAAGCAAAGCGGTGCTATTGATCTAAAGCTGATATGAGTCCAGCTTTTTTATCGAGCGCTTATGGATCTCAACCACGGTGCTGCACACAACACACTGAGGCCAGGTACAAGCTGAATGTTTCATGAGGAATCAAAAAATAAATATTTCATTCAGGGTGTAATATAAATTCAATTATGCATTTGTCTTTGATTCTCATCCCTTTGAGGCACTTTGAATGTAGCTCAGATTAAATAGCAGTGGGCTTCTTTTTAGTCAATACTAACGCATGCAGCACAGAGCTCCAGCCGCTGAGACTAAAGCCTCTCCTACCAACTGTACGAGGGTATTTGAGATACACATCTAATGTAAAATGCAAATCAGTCAACAGTGTTCTCCAGTCTGCTCCAAGACCTCAGCCCTGCTCCAAAATAAATCTGACCATGTCTCAGCCACACGGGGCCTTTCACTGACATCATATGGACTCATTTGCACACGCCTCTCTCCTGTGCTATTTTTAGGTCCTGGTTTGCACTTTTCATGCTTGAAAGACAGAATTGTCGGGTTTCAAAATTTAGCATTCAGTTGCTTAGCAACAATGGCCTTGTCAGCTGAAGGCGGGTCTCCATCTTGTTAAGCAGAGAAGGGATAAGAGAGAAGGGGCCGGGGGCTGATGTTACTTCCCAATCCCCAGATAATATCCTGAGGTCCAGCGCTGGCGTTTAATCACACAGATTATGTAATCACCATCAGCTGCTGTGGAGATGAGCCCGACATGCACCCACAATACCTACTGCCCCTACTGCTACTACTGCTCCTACTGCTCCTACTGCTCCTACTGCTCCTACTGCTCCTACTGCTCCTACTGCTCCTACTGCTCTTACTACCCCTACTGCTCCTGCTCATCCTACTGATCCTGCAGCTCCTATAGCTCCTACTACTCGTACTGCTCCTATTACTCCAACTACTCATAATGCTTCTACCCTGCTCTTACTACTTCTGCTACTCCTAATGGTCCTATTACTTTAACTGCTCCTACTACTCCTATAACTCTCACTGCTCCTACTGCTCTTTGTTCTTTTTGATTCTGTACAACTACATTTACATATGTGCAAATGGCAGCAGGTCTAAAAATAAAAAGTGGGGACTGTTGCAGACAACGCCTCTTTGATATGATATGAAAATACAGGGTTACTAAGCTTGATTTACAGTGATAAATTCTTATAGTGTACCTGAAATAAGGCATTTTTTTATCCTTAAACAATATTAATAATAAAGCTGTCAGTTCTGATGAATGCTGCTTGTACAGCCACTTAATCAGCATGGGAACCAGAGGAACACACTTCTGTTTATGGTAGTCAGCTGGCTACAAGTCTTTTTGCTTTACACAATCCTGGAGCAAAACAGAGGCCATCAACTTGAGCACATCTAATCTGTGTTGTTTGTCTGTGAACTGTGATAGAGCATGCTCTGTGACCTTTCCCTCACCTGCAGGGGACAGGCTGCACCCGTCTATACTGTTGCTCCACGTGAAAACACTGTGTGCAGTGTTTGAGGGCAAAGGACACACAAGTCAGGTCATATACTGCACTATATGTATGTGTTTGGGTCTATAGATATCAGGGTGTATGTATAAGTGAGTGTGTGGGTCACCTGCTCGCGGCTCCGTCTCGCTCTGGTTCAGGCTCTCCTCTGATTGTAGCAGCTTTCGACTCCAGTGCTGCTCCACTTTCTCTCTGCTCTCTGGAGAAGAACTGATGGTTAGTTTATTTCATATAAACCTGATGCCAGAGGCAAACCTGTATAAAAATATTAGTAGTAGTGTTATAGACTGTTTTTGGTGAATACTCTACACAAATCACATAAGAGGTAGCTTCAATTTTCAATTCAAACCGATTCCAAGCCTGAATAAAGATGGTGCAGAAGGTTCCACAGTAGAGTTGGAGTAGTGCTGGTGGGTGAGAGGGAGGAGACTTTTGGGCAGGTGATCTGAGACAGCACAGGTATCACAGAGAGGGATCCTCATCCTCTCTCCAGTCAGTGAGGCTTTCACCAGCTTCTCTATCCCTGTCTGCAGTGTGGGCCTCACTGCTCTGGCTGTAGAGTTTCTTTGTAGCTAACAACACAATCAGTGTGTGTGGTGAGGGCAGCACTGAGCTGAGCTTTCATGTCGTGGCATCAAAAGCAACGTCTGAAATTCAAATGTGCCGTCGCCACAGATGGCTCTGCCCACTTTGGCGCTTAAGAGCGGGCGAATGTCACCTCCAGCTCATCTCATTACACAAAGCAAGAAAATCTCCATCATCATCATCATCACTCAAATGACTGGGGACATGTCCTGTGGAATATGACTTATATGTGGGATATGTGTTGTCATTGAGACTGAGAAAACAGATATGACATGGACTCAAAGTTCACACAATGCACATGTGAAACTTAAACTTGTAGAAATAGGCTTATTTAGTGTAAGACATGTTTTCTTATTGGAACATACACAGACAAGACTATAGAGCATTAATATAAAGGAAATATGTTTCCCCACAGCAGATTCAACCCATGGGTACAGTAAGTGCTGCCCTAGTGCTGACAGAGAACAGGTTTAGAGTAGCTGTGAGCAGATGACAGTGTTTGTGTGAAAATATCCTAATCGTCTCCACAGGCTGTGAATGAGCAGAGCAGTGTAAATAACTTAAGTCTGCATTTATCTGAGGACACGAGTGTGAGGACTGTGTCTGCGCTGCTCACTGTCAACCGGCCCCACACTGACAACTGTTTAAACATTTTTAGAAACAGTGTGATGTGAAAAAGCCCTTGTCATGAGTCAGCAAAATATTTAGATTCCTCCAAATGGACAGAGCCTTTTTCTGGGCTATTTAAAGAAACAGCTGATAACAGTTGGGAACTTGTCTCCCAAAGAGAGAGTTTAGGAAATGTCATTGTGCCTCATTGACTGGACAAACCGGCTCCTTCGGGTGCAGACACCTCCATGGGGGCCATGCAGGTGAGCTCCAGTAACATGAGCCATTACTTTCTCATTTGGGAAAACAGTTCAATATACCTATGTCCTGTTTGGGTTGGCATTACATATCATCTGCAATGTTATATGTGTCTAGTCTATTTGATATGATATTTCAACATTTTGACAGCAAATACCAAATACATTAATATATCATCAAATATCATTAATCTAACCCTGCCAATACAAAACCCTGTATGTCAATATGCTCTACTCGAAACACTGATTTAGTTCTTCCATATCACAAAACGTAGAACATTTTTGCAAAAATCACAACCTTTAGATCTTTAGAGCTTACATAAAAATGTAGGCTACTGTGTGAAACCGGTGACCATGTTACATAAGATGATAACCAATGAAACCACTTGTGGAAGTAAGTACAAGACACTGAGTACATGATAAAAGTAATAATAGGAGTAATAATTTGTAAGAGTCTGACCTTTACAGCCTTGGTCCAATCACACACAGTTTGAAGTAGTATTATTAAAAAGGTGTTGGGTTTGAAGTGTGAAGTAAGGTGGAAAAATCAAATGTCACTCAGTCTCAAGGCGATAATAACAAAGGAGCAGATGTACAGGTGAGTCACAGAAGCAGACTGTGACCCCATCCACAAAGGTGAGGGCAGGATAACGAGCTCAGGACTCATACTACAACACACCACCCAGACACTCATTAAGAAGCATCTATAGAATCTATCTATAGTCAGTTAATATTATGCAACAAACAGCACAAAAAGTAGTAATAGTGAATCAATGGGCGTTGTGGGATTTGACAGTGGAGATGTGATGTGAGAGTCAGAGGCTTCTTGTACAATATGAATAAAAATACATTTCAAAATGAACTAATTGTTTAGTATTAACTCAAAGTGATCACCAATATGCACATTGCACAGCCCTTTGGGTAGTCTGGGTAGAATGAGTTGTATGTTTCATGGATTACAGCAAATTATGGATTAAAACAATTACCATTGTAAATTCCAGCTTTATAAGGTGCCTATTACTTTATTTATTATAACTCCTAAAAATGGAAAAGCTTTTGATATCACTATGTTAGTAGGTTAATTTCATTTTATTCATCATTGATACACATCACATTATTTAAGTAGTTTTAGTTTTTGTAAATGTATCCGACTAACTGTATTGACAAAACATCTATCCTATTGTATGCCTATTGAGTAGACTTGTTGAACAAGTGGACTATGCAGTACTCCGTGTATGTAGTGTAGTATTGAGCGATGATGCGTAAAAGAGACAGAGGATCGCGCTCTCACCTGGCCCCCGGAGGACCTGGAGCTGTGCGAGCCAAATAACGGAGAGAAGCCCGACTCCGCAGCAGCACAACCGCTGGAAGGGCCGCCGGTGCCTCGCTGCAGCCGACCTCATGTCTCCATCGGCCACATATTCTCCAAAAACATCTGCTACTCGCTTTCTCACGCTTGTTAGTGACTTTCCCTCCAAACGTAGCTTCGCTCAAATCAAACCAGCACCAATGCCTTCAGTAACAGGGACTTGTTCTTTGCCAAGTTGTGTGAAAATCTTCGCAAAGACAGTCCTGGTCGTTCCGCGGAGATCTAGGGCTGTTCTAGACCAAACTTCCCCGGGTCGGAGTCAGTCAAAACGCGCAGAGACGGACAGCTGCCCCCGGTCTTCTTCATGTGTGCGGTCCGAAAGGTCAGTGGAGAAACCTGCGAGGCGGCAGCAACAGGAGGAGACATTCCTCTCTGTGGTGCGCTCGGCTCTCTCCTCCAGTGCGCCCCAACACCAGCAGGCGGCGCCACACGCGCCACCTGTACAGCACGGGACCTCGGTGACGTCACAGCGCCTTAATAAGGCAACAGGTTGCACCCATCAGTGTCTGAAAACACTCTCCTAAAATATCATTACACTGGCACTGGTGAAACGACAGAACGTTACATGTGTGAAGGAGAGTGTTGCCTTTATGTCGATAATTATTCTTTCAGCAGGCTATTTATTGTTCATTTACCAGACCTGGTATTCCAGTCACAGGATGGATTATTCACAGATAAAACACATTTAAAATGATGCCTATAATAATGTTATCTGAAGTGAAGATGTTTAATATTCACCGTGATGCTAATGCCTTGCAGCTGTTGCTTTTCTTGTGTCCATCTCCTGCAGGCAGCTCTCTGCAGGAGCAGATTTTGAAGCTTGCCTACTCCTGTGAGCCCCACTCACACAGAACAGCCCCTCAAACGCTTATTATAGAAGGAGTGTTATTATAATATGCACGCATAAACAAGTGGACAGCTGACTGTGATGGCCCATGTCCAACATACATGACATAACAGTAAGTGTGATAACAATTTCAAACATAGTTATTATCAGTGAAACTGCATTCTTTGAAAAAGCCAAATGTTACCTATATTTTGTTTTTTTTCTTAACCTTAGAGCAAAAAGCACTTGAATACTTGGAGGTGTGAGAAAGAATAATAAAAGCAAACCTGCTGCCGTAAGGTTTCTTGATGATTTGGTGTATGTGTGTGTCAAAAGTAAATTCACCCAGATCAAAAAGTGTCAAAACCATTCACACCACATCGGCCTATATTGTAATGGTAATTCTGAGAGCAGCACTTGGTTTCTTTTAACATATGCAGTACATCAGTGGAGTGTAAAGCAGCAGACACTTTTCACTTCAGGCTGTGCTGGTGTCATGAAGTGCCGTATGTCCATTGAAAACACATGTAATTCTTCTGGTAAACTCGCGCCTCACATAATGACACATGGACAAACTGTGTCTGTATTTACACTACGGTCCCTGTGTTTGTAACAGAGAGCTCCCCTGAAGACTCCAGTCCCAAATAAAGCAATGGAGCAGGGCACTGTTCCTCAAGCTCTCCTCCCATTGTCAGAGCCCTGGAGATGAATCCTGTATGCAGTGTTTACGGAGCGCTTCCAGATACACAGTCCTGGGAAGTGTTAGTATGATGTTGTCTTTGGAAAATGTCTTTGTGTTTTATCAAGAGGAGCTGTGGTCTACCTCACTTCAACCATGAGAGAGAAGCACTAAGACGGACTGTGCTCATAATCTTCTTAAGATATTAAAATTAAAACAAAAAAATGTGTCTGGGATGTTCCTCAATATGACATTTATCTTATCTATGCCCATGGGCCCAAGCAAGTGAAGCCACCAGGTGAAATTACAGATCAGGTCTGTGGAGGAATGACGTCCCTCACAAAGGATAAAAATATAACTGAAAGAAAACGCAAGACAAATAAGTTAAATGTCATATTATGCAGATTCCAAGCAAAGCAATAGTCTCTCCTTGTAGACTGGCAGGCGTCGGATTTGAGATCTCAAACACAGTTCACCTTTAAAAGTGAATAAACAGCCCCAAAGTGTTTTCATTTTCAACAAACTCAAACCATACAGACTGACACCACTCATCTATATTTATCATCAGTATTATTATTATTCATGTTTCTTCATCTGATCACTTTTCCTCACATTGTGGAAGTTGGGAGACCAAGGAATACTTCATGTGCCACGAAACCAAGTTAAGTGCAAACAAAGACAAAAAAATGCGCTCACCAAGCAGAGTAAAGTACATTACATTTTCAGGTAGGCACAGAAATGTTTAAACATGTTAACCATAATAACACTTCAGTCAATGCTGATCAGATGCACTTTTTAAGGCGTACCTAAAGGTGTTAAGACCCATTTTACATAGGATAGATTTTGCAATAGATTTTGGATCATGGAAAAAATGAAATAAAAAGTTGTTGCTCCTGGTTCACATTTCTTCCCATATTTGCATCATAAATAAGTAACTTTTTTACATACGTACACACTCACACATACAAAGAGAGCCTGGAAGTTGGTTGGCACATTCTCATGCTTTGACCAGCCTAATACAATCTAATTTATTATACAGGAGACAAAGTTAAACAGCTTGTATTGCGCACCATTTTAAATTCAGGAGCCAGAACACTTCTTGGTCTGCACACGTAGCCTGTCAATCCAGCTGCACATACTTCAACACACAAATAGATCATTAGGTTGATAGATTTGATATATCTTATTATGCTGGTACCAAGTATTCACAGTGACCCTTGAATGATTTTGTACACGATTTTGGCATCTCTTTGTCGAAGTGAGTTGGATTCACAAAAAGCTGCCAGGACTTTTGAGTGTCTTTTTGTTTTTGTTGGCACTGAGAATAAAACACCTCTAAGTTGGACGCAGAAAAGGTGAGGTAAGGTGGTGTAAAGGTAAGACAAGCCACCTTGCTGTATTAAGCAGTTACCTGGACAATCCTAAATATGAGTACAACAAAAAGTGGCCAGTCCAGCATTTACAAAAAGTGCAGAAATTACAATAAACACGCACAATAACACACATTTTGGAGTGGTACGTGATTTGCCCTCAGTGCTACCACACATTACTAGAGACACTCGCCAAACACTGAGTTAAATAAATAATATGAATTTCACTATCAGTCCCAGGTGTTGCATTTAGACACCTAAAGCTATGTGCCAGCTGAGGGGAAGCTGCCTAGTGGCATGTCTGTGGTTCAGGCCAGCAGATCTCTACAGTATGGCTGCTACAATAGTGAGGTTTAAACAGCTACAGGCGATACTGCTATTATCATCTGTGTCTATTTAACAAATTGCTGGATAAAAGCATGCATCCAGTTACATCCCTTATTTTCTGGATTTGTACACTTACCCCTAAAAGTCCAGTTAAATACAGTACTCTTCGACACACAGGGCAGAGATCTGTACCAGAGCTCATTCTGAGCCCAGTCAGTAGTATCACTACATCCTCACACACTGATCCCTATTATTTTAAATTCAAGTCCCACCGCAGAACATACCAACACTATGCACTCTTCACATATATTTTCTTAGATATACTGTATATACTGTCTATATACACTTTTACACTTTTGGTCATCTCAAAAGACACCACCATACATGCTGTACAGTGTCTTAATTACCACATTTTCTGCAAGTGCTAATGAGCCCAGCTTAGTCAAGTATTTGAAGCAGTTACAGTATGAGATGCACATTCACTCGTACACACACTTACTAAGAGAAGCACTCGAACAGAGCATACTGCAGCACACAGCTGCACAGTGGTCAGTCCATGAAGGTCACAATGTCTCATTGTCTTTATAACCGATTTGCATACTTCCCGCCGACAGGCAGGTCCGGGTTCAGAGTATTAAAATATCACAGGGTTTGTATGTGTCCAACCATTACACACAGTGTCACTGTGGAGACTGCTGTTGTTTTGCGTGGTTCTGATTGGTACATGTACCTAACAGTAGCTAACAGCGGCTAACAGGGCTTGTTGACGTTGCACAGGAGCTCGGTGACTTTGATGAGGCGGGCCACTGTGCTCTGAGACTCCTCCTGCAGCCTCTGGTTGTTCTGTCTGAGGCTCTGCACCTCAGCCTGCAGCACGGCCTTGTCCTCCTTCTCCTGTAACACACACGCACAAAACAACAGCTGTCTCTCAGAGGGCTGTGGCAGGACACGGCAGTGACAGAGCTCCAGAGGAAGAAACACACAGACAACAAGTGTAGTGAGGAAATAACTGGCCACAACCAGTGCACAAGTCTCCCGGGTTTATTAGTGACAATCATTATTGTAAAAATAATGGTATTAGCTTCACAGGTGCATTTGACATCCACACATAACTTCACAGACATAGAAGGTTTCACTTGAATGATGCTGAGATCATTGGGCAGCCACTGCACATTCAGTAGATTCAAACACGATGAGTGAGTGGGGGTGGAGTATGAACATTTGTATAGTGTTGCATAGTTCCTGTTATTGTTTTCTGGAGGCATAAGGCACAGTAATGGAGTATGCAAATTCTGAAAGGATTATTGGATGTAGTCGCATATGTCCTCAAAAGAAAACATTAATGCAGGAGTGAGATTTCAGCATGACAGTACTTTCACATTTAAATACATTTAGACTCAATATACAGTATTGCAATATTTATATCATATTTACAAATGTCAGGAGAGAATATAAACAATTTACACTATTTGTCTCTGTTCTGACTGCAGTTAAAAATAAATATCACAATAAAAAAAAGTGTTCATGAAATTTAGAGCACCTTTTGCAGGTCATCCTGCAGCTTCTTCAGCATGGACTCAAGCTGTGACACCTTCTCCTCCAGGTGGCCCGGAGAGTCACTGCAACAAAATCACATCAGTCTTACTAAAGGCCCACTTAACATTTGAAAATGAAAATACTTTTACATTCATCTAAACTCCTGCACCCTTCGATGTGATTGGAACAAAGTGCCCTACACAATTTCCTTGATTGGTGGACCGTCCATCACAATGACTCAGGAGCTCAGAAGAACCATATCCTGGGCTCTCGTATTCTCTGACTTTACTGAGACTATTACAGCAACACACATGAAGCACCACCTGTACAAGAACTTTATCTGCATTGAGTATGAGTAATATTAAATGTATTGAATAGCTAATATTATATATGTTTATTATAATTAGTGGTGGGACGTTATCGGCGTTAACGTGCCGCGCTCAAGTGGGACTCTTATTGGGCGATATTTAA
>KN489891.1:21291-36503 GCA_000787155.1 Scartelaos histophorus
AAAAATAGCTGTTAACTTGAAAACGAACACTTTACATCACAAGTTGCAATAGAGCATTTTGAGCTTTGCAGATGTAGACAGACTAATAATAATAAATGATTATTAATACATATGTGAATGAAACAAACACAAGCACAAAACACAACTCCAGGTCTGTTTTTGAGGAGGTCACAACATTATAACATGACTTAAAGCTTAAAAGAGTAAACTTTGCCTAATATAGGACCTTTAAAATATCAGCATACATTAGTAGGTGGTGATCAAAAAAGAAACTTAAAACTAAAACCTGTATGAAATAAAGAGTGACATGTTCTAGTTACATGTGTTGTTATTTGGCCTTAACTATTTAATATCTCTGTAAAACCAATGTGACTTTTCTTATTATTTTGCCTCAAATTTTTCCCATTTTACAATTTTTGCCATTAAACTTATGATGTGACTTTTCTTATTATTTTGCCATTTTACAATTTTTGCCATTAAACTTAGGAATATTTTATACAATTACAGCTGTTTTTATAGCTCAAAATATATCTCGAGGCCACTCCGGCTGTCGGTGAGCTCACCTCTCCACCGATCTGACCAGTTTCCTCGACTTGGGGGTGTCGCTTGCTTGTCTCCATGGAAACAGGTAAGCTTAAAGGTGCAATATATCACTTTTCTGGTGGAGATGTTATTGCTTTGCTTTACATGTTCCAAAGCATTTGATTTAACTCTTCTAACATGCATTTTTATTGCTTAAAACAGCAAAAACTGGAGGATTAACATTTTAGGGTGAAATAGGCTGAGGCTGAGTTGTTTTTAACACAAAAGGTGTTATTTTAACTTTTTGAAAGTTAAATGACATTTCGAGGTTATTGACCCAAGCTGATTTAGTCGAAGTTAATTCATCTTCCCCTAGTGTTAATTCAACTTCCCCTCGTGTTAATTCAAGTTGCCCTAGTGTTAAATAGGCACCTCCCACACACCACTTCAAACTCCCTCCAGAGAAGACCAGTATGAACCAATTTTGTGCATCATTTCATTTTAAATTAACCAAAATAAAGTGTAAAAATAAAACATCTCTGTGTGTTGTTTAGCTAAGTCAAGATAACTCTATGAAGTGTTATACATTTACTCTTAAAACATGAAACTAACTCTTGACTTCAGGCTTAAAAAGGAACTTTGGTCCAATTAACATTTCCAAAAATGTTAAATTAACTCTAGAACAAATTGGACTCATGTAAACCCTCAGACAATGTTCAAATTGATTCTGTGAAAGCCCATTTTAACACTCCACATTAAAAACACTTCTGTCAGGCTCTCGTCTCCACACACCCGACCTGTAACTTGGCCTGGTGGTGTTTTTCAATGGAGATAGATACTTTTAATGCTACTCTCGACACATATAAACAGTAATATCTTCACAGAAACAAGGAAGTAGCGAACCCTTCACAGAAAAGTTACACAGCCCAGTGTTAAGTGAGAAGAGGAGTTCATTAGAATCACTGTTTCCATGTGTGGAATCGGCTTCGGTGTTATTAAGAGTCAGACTGACACATCCCATGAAGAGAGATGAAGGAAAACATTTGTGTTGTAGGATCAGAGGAAGCAGCTCCTCTGCATTATTAAACCTGTCTTTTACCTGACACACGCCTCCTTATGTGTGTGCGAGCCTCGGCTACATTTGTAATGCGCTTCTGTCTCTGAGAAATAGATGGAGGATATATCCTTTTAATATTGGATTCTCTTTTGAATACGCTTTGGTCAATCTCACGTCGGTGGTGATTTGAACAAAAGAGATCTTGACACTGGTAGATTTTTAACAGAATTATTTTGAACTTCTACCCTTTCTACTTTCATAACATATTTCTTACAAGATGGACATGGAGTGAAATAAAAAAGTAATGCCAACAACCTCAAAATTCAATTGACAAACCTTAATCTGTAACAAAAGAGATGAAACTTTCATGGACTCTTTTAGTGAAAGATACAGCATTGTATTTCATTTTAATCCAAAGGTGTGTGGTTTCAGAGGGGTAAGAAATCTTGGTTGCTGGTTCAATTCTTGGTCTAGCATTACTAAAAATGGAATGAAAATGTATGTTTAATCATCACCTACTGTATGGGTCAATGATGTATAAGGATTTTCAACAGGCAAGTTTTAAAATTTAGTTTCTATTGAACTTTTTTAAATATTTACAATGTCAGGTCTGCATAAATCTATGTTTGAGCTTTATATTAAGCATTTTTGTTTTTTGTTTTTTTTTATTTACATGAATTAGCGACAACCTTAAAAAATGTCATGTGGTGCGACCGAGAATAATCTTAAAATTGTTTGATTGAGATTTGAAAACATGGACACGCTCGGACAATATTTGTTTGAATATTATGGGGGAAATTCAAGAAAGCTGAAATTTCATATGAGACTACAAATCACTTCAGAAAATTTGCCAAAAAAGAAAGTGAATAAATGTGATTAGATTTAGACTCATTTTATGGTCGCACCACATGACATTTTAACACCAAGTACAAAAAAATAACTAATGAATAACTAATGATTCCAAATTGCAATTGGACAAACGTCATGTCATTGGCCCATATATACAAGAAACAATATGCATTATGCATTATGCAATATGTTGCGGCAGGATTCTTTAAGAAACTCAGGCTCAGTCAGGGGTGGTTTGAGGTGGTTTTATTGTGAGCTCTCACAGTGCAAAAAGGTGGCAAACGTGCATAAAAAAATATTTATAGTGGACGAGTGTTTTCAAAAAGTCAATTTACAGGCTCTCAGCGCACATCTTCTCTGTAACCAAAGCCAGAGTGAGTGCCGAGCATAGACTGTATATATGAATGGACATAGCTAACGCGCTAGCCGCCTCGTGCCAAATAGGAAGTCCGACAGGAGGCTCTTCCGGCTCCTTCTGACTCTGGTTCCCATTGACTTACATTAGGATCTTGTCGCTCGTCTCTCTGGACCTGCTGCTGTGATCCTCTTCATCTTGGTCTTAAAATGTTCTTATTAACCCGCTCTATATGATCCTGAATTTTTTTTTCGCTATTTTGTTAGTCAAAAAAATCCTATTCATAATACAGAGCCTGGCTCCAGATTCGCTCCTGTAGCCGTTAGCATCGCGAGCCTCATTTGAGCGGCGCTAAACGCTATGAGTGACGTCACACTCGCTTAGTCCACTTTTTTATACAGTCTATGGTGCCGAGCTGCAGAGCGCAACTATATACGCCCATTTGCCCTTCCCACATTACATGACACCCACCTGAAACATTATTTACACCATTTCTACTAATTCACGGGTAATAGCTTAGATGTCACACGTTACGCACACACGTTACGCACGGGCAACAGCTTTTATCCAACATTAATAAATCCCGTGCAACACATCAAATATACAAAGAACACAGATAATTGGCCATGCAAATGACTCGTGGATCACGTGACCATCGGACCCCGCACAGCGGGAGGATTTAAACTCCCGGCGCCGTGTGTCCGGGTTTACCTGAACGCACCACGGAAGGAGGGAGAAGGCGGAAGTGCCACGGTGAGTAAATGACCGATTTTAGCGAGGGTTTGATGGCAAAACTGGCGCTTCAGTGTGTTCAGTGTGCGACCTTAGTGTCGGCGTGTAGTCACGGCAGAACCCGCTGGAAAGTTATGAAAATGTAGTTTAATGTTCACTCAGTAAAAGGGTTTTGCGCGCAGAGCGCAGCAGGGGGGACACGGGCCCGCGCGTCTCCACGTGCTCTGCCCCGGGACCGCGCTCTGAGGGAGGAGTCTGCACCCGCACACTTACAGAAATAACACACTAACATTATTCATAACATACAAAAATGCTCAAACGTGCATTACCCACTTTTTACAGTTCATGTTCATTTTTGGCACTGCTTACTTGGGTAATAATTAGATAATAATACTAATATAATATAAGTCTGATTATGTCCGTATTGCTTTAACAATATATATTCTAGGAAAGGTGTAAACTTAGAAAAATGAGAATTACTTACCTAAATCATAACTTATACAAACCAATACCCACTTGCTGAAAAGAAGAGGGCGTTTCTCATTTGTGGTTTTATCTATATTGATTGTGGCAGCCTAGAGGCTCTGGACAGGCTCAGACTCAGGCTCAGGTTCAGACTCAGGTTCAGACTCAGACTCGGCTTAATGTGGCCCTTTATTGAATCTAAGAGGCTGTTTCTTCTACGAATATGATTTTTCTTTTGTTTTGTGGAGAAAAGAAGCAAATCATGTAAAAAGCTCACTACAGAAAGGAGGCCATTTAAGTCCTGTTTAATAGATATTATTCAAGGACAGTTTTACAGTGAACAGTACATGTTTAAACACTGATGAGAGCTACACGTAAAAAACTGCATTTTCCCACTACTGTTATATCTGTATTAGAACTGAATGTTTTGTTTTGTGATGTTTGTCATCTTCTATGTACATTCTTTGAAGCCGACATATCATTTGTTGAGCTCAAAAGTAAGCACTTTTGGTTATGAAATAAGCCACACTTATTACTCATTTACTTATTGAAAAATTATAATAAAAAATAAATAAATAAAAGTTTCTTTATAGAGTTTAAACTTGTTTATATTCTTGAACTTATATTGAACTTGTATTCTTATGGACTCTGTATTTTTCTTATGCATTTGAGCAGTTTGCTTTGCCCCAGTGTACAGATATATTGTATAAGCAGCTCTGGAGGTCAAATACGGTTGTCATCCAATTATAAATCGTTGCTATTATCAGATAATCAGGAATTGCTCATCAATACTCAACTCTGATTCTAAAAGGCATAAGCTCATTGTGAATAATTAGGAGTTTGAATTGCATAAAGTAAATGAGGAATAACTTGGACCATTGCAAACCTTTTAAAAGGATTACTTTATTATTATTAAGTAAATAAGTTAATTCAGTTAAAATTAAAATGGGACACTTCATGGCCCACTTGTTCATACAGACTATATACATACATACCGTACATATGCGATACACAGTACAAACCATTATGTTGTATTTTTATGCTAAAATAGAGACATTCAAATTATTCCAATGACAACTAAAAACTTTGAAATAATGCTCAGAGCAATAACAGTGCTTCCTTTCTATCTCGCACATGTGCTTCCACCACCATTACATATAATATATCCTATAGACAGTAGTTATGCACACTTAAGATCAAACATCCATAGATCGCACTTCCTAAGGTGACGCAAAGCAAACTTGACATACTGTTGTAGCGTTTCCTGTATCTTCTATTGTTATTTTCTAAAATCATTATTGCCAAAGGGTCCAGAAGGCTGTACAGTCACCGCTCGTCCTGAAATAGACGTTTGGATTTACATAATAGAGACCAGTGAAAAGGCAGCTGTAGCCAGATGTCAGCCAGACGTGATTCTAATTGTTGTGAATGATTCTCGGTCATTAGTCACCGTTCACAGATGTGCAGAGGAGCAGAGAAGGGTGCTGCAGACTTTTTTTTTCTTTTCTTTTCTTTTTTTTTTTTTTGAAAGAGTTGCTACTTTTAGAGTCAGGTCAGAGCTGTGGGAGTAAAACGAATACACTTTTATGCTAAACGTTTATTGGAAGTGACTGGACGACTTAAAGCTGAAGTAGCTAAACAAAATGCTGCGATGTCCAGACTAAATGTTCTACCGTAAAGAAACTAAATAAATTAAATACTCATTACATGCACAGTTTAGCATTGAGGTTGTGGGTTCGACTCCCAGGTCATCTTTCTCTGCAAAGTTTCTGCGTCTGTCTGCTCAGTGTCATTGAAGGATGGGTCGTGCACAGAGGACAATAAAGTGCCTTAAAGTACCTTAACATCAACTTAAATCTTGTGTCTGCAACTAGGATCAGTTCTGAACATATGATTGACAACTATAATACTACCTCAGCCCCTCGGAGTGCGTACCTGCATAAAAAGTAGACATTAATTTGATTTGAATCTTGTCCAAGGTTAAATCTAAATGTTAAATAATGCCATTGCGGATAAAGCACGGCAGAAACTTAACATGATAAATTCTACACACACAAAAACATAACAATTTATTAGTTTCTACAATAACATCCAACCTTCAACTGTAAAAGCAAATGCAGTGTATTATTTTAACAGTTTAATTCAATTGAAGCCATAGAACCTCATAAAACTTTACTTTAAGCAGATTCTATTCGGCAAAATCGACTTTTCAGAGCATTTTCACCATGTTATAGTTGTTCCTTCTTCTCATTTACATTCTTGAAGGTGTATTTGTGCATGTTTGAGCAATCTTCACATATTTTCAAGACGCCATATTGTCCGTCAACCCTCGTTTTCACTGCCACCGGTACACGCCCACTGCAATGTACTTACTTCATTCGTAACTGGTGATACATGTAGGATTTGGCAGCGTTGTGTCGTTATTTTCTTGTGGTGATGTTTACACCGATGTTTCCATTGGACACCTCATTTTCAAACGCAGACATCAGCTGCTCATTTTAGATTCATATTTAATTTAACTTTATATTTAATTCAATTTTAAATGTGCAAATGATGACATAATGATGCACGGTTGTCATAGATTATAACTATACAGCGGGCTTAAGCGCAACAGTGTGTTCTTTTAGGAGAAAAAAGTTGTATATTTTTGACTAGCTACTTTTATGAACATTTTACAATCCATAATGTATCCCCTAAACTTTGCAGACATAACTTTATAACTTCAAAACAAGGAAGCACCCCTCCTGCAGATTCCTCCCATCCATAATTCACCTTGTGTTGTGTTTGACCACCGGTGCCACTGTATCCCACTGTCTGTGTACCCTTTAATGGACCTCATCTCTGCTCCGAACAGAACAACCTTTA
This sequence comes from Scartelaos histophorus, assembly GCA_000787155.1. Taxonomy (NCBI): domain Eukaryota; kingdom Metazoa; phylum Chordata; class Actinopteri; order Gobiiformes; family Gobiidae; genus Scartelaos; species Scartelaos histophorus. Next base: position 28,137 of record KN489891.1, read on the forward strand.
CCCCGTCAAGTCCACTCTCTTTACACTCCCCTATGTTATCTCTATTAGGCATTTTCACACATAACTGCGAAAACTCTAGGTCCCCCATAATCACCCCGTCGCTAATTAGTCAGAGGAACCATCCCGATCCCTGCTTCTGTATAGTGTTATACATTTTAATATGTAATTAGATAATAAAGAGAAATCCCACACACCGTCTTACTTGCAAATAGTGAAGATTTATTAGGACATGCAACGTTTGGGCACTAGGCCTTCATCAGACAAATAGAGAATGAGAGCTCAGGTGGCGTCTTAAATAGGGTGTGGCAAGCAAAAATGATAAAAATATAAAAATACAACAGAAGAGTATCTGAATACATATCATACTTATCATTTTTCTATTATCATTAGCAATATGATTACTAATATTGTTTAATGATTGTCTTTGAATTTGAATTATGTTGTGTTTTTGGGTTCACTGTGCCTTTACGACCTGCCACCCTTGGGTGCTTGCCACACCCTATTTAAGACGCCACCTGAGCTCTCACTCTCCATTTGTCTGATGAAGGCCTAGTGCCCAAACGTTGCATGTCCTAATAAATCTTCACTAATTGCAAGTAAGACGGTGTGCGGGATTTTTCTATATGTTCTTGAGTTGCTCTCTCTCCTCCAACGCACCCGTTTTGAGGAATTGATGTGCGAAGTTCTCATCCTTATAATATGTAATGGTGATAAAAATAATACAAGTTGTCCTAAACCAAATGACTATATATATAAAGGGACATAGTTATCCTGCTAGCTAATGCTTACGGAGGCGCTTCCTGCTCCATCGACTCATATTATCCCACTTTTCCTGATCCTGGTGTTTATATTTTGCAATTCTTCCCATAAATAAATTGCTTTTACAAATATGGAACTTGGCTCTAAATTTGCTTCTGTAATCGCTCGCCTGATGAGCTTCGTTTGACTGGAGCCGAACACTATGGGTAAAGTCGCACTCTTCTTTATATAGTCTATGTTCTAAACGCAAGTATTACCAGTTATTCAGAATTTTAATTACTACTTACTGATGTAGAATTGGATACTTGGAGCGACTGTGCTCGAGTAATTTCTCTTGTGGTTCAGTTTAACTTGTCAGTGAATGAAAAACAACATGGCAGTTTTGTACTTGTGTCCTGGTCTAACTGCTCGATGTGAATGCGGATCAAGCAGGGACTGTTGAAAACGTGCCAAGAACCGAAAAAGATTCCCCAGTGCGAAAACCTCTTCTGCGGCTCCTCCATGCTACTCTCCCATATAGACTTTGTATTATTATTTCCATAGAGTGCTTGGGCAAACAGTTGGGCCATTGCCGACAGTATCCCAGGTCCCGCAGGAGGTCATTACGACAGGGATGAGCAGGCGCCATAGCTACGCCAAGACGGACACAGCCATGACAGCTAAGGGGAAAAGACAGGACACAATATGGCAGAGAAATATAAATTGGGACGAGTGCAGTTCACAAAGATCAGATTTTTTGCTAGTTACACCAGAAACTTTTGACACTTCGGGATCCAGTCGATGTCAGCAAAGACGGCTGGACAAATATAAGTGAGTCCCAGGATCCTCGGATGTAGAAAATAATAATTTTATGGAGTTTATAGAAAGGGGAAATGAGCAGCAATGATGAGGTGTAAAAAATATGTGTCAATATATTATTTTGTGATAATAGAGATATACTGTGTAAACCCTGTAAAACCGTAAAGAGTCAGATAGAAATAATGCGTGTTTAATCCAGTAATATATAAGTAAATATATAAGCAATATGTACAATGAAATTCATGCTATGTATTTAAAAATGACTGAATTCTTGCTATGTATTTAAAAATGATTACAATTTAACTTAAAAATTAATTTTGGGGAGAAGTTAAGCTCAGAATTTTCAAATGGGCGAGAATGATGGTAGATAAGCCAATCGGGGACACACATGGACTAAATCTGAAAAAAAGAAAAAAAAAGAAAGGAAAAAATCTCACAGGAGACTGAAAAACATTGTGAATTTCTGCAGAATCAATGAGTGAAGCACGAAACCACTGACTGGATTTGATTTTATTTGTAAATTATCTGATTGAAAGATCACATTTGGCTGAGTTTGAGATCTGACAGAAGATAGCAGACAGATATCAATCTGTATAAAAAAAGAGATGAAAAAGAGAGATCGCTCTGAATATCGTGGCAAAAGGAAAATCAATTTTTCAACTGGACAAAAGTTTATTTGGTCGAATACGTTTCCCAGCTCATGCAAGCTGCTTCTTCAGTTCTGGTCAGAATGCTGGAAAAACACAGTCTTATATCTGCTGCAAGGAGGCCCTAAATACAAAGCAATTACATAGAAACTAACACCTGTTGTTTACTATTTCTGTTGGTTAGCTCAGCCTATTGTACTAGTCATAAGTGTGGGGACATAATTAGTAATTAATTAATAATACAGGCCCATAATGGGTGATTACACCTCTAGGTCTGACCTGTCTCGCCCTGTTGTTTTCCTAGTTTGTTTTGATTTAAGTTTGAAGATGGAGTTATAGATGGGAGAAAGATGGTGTCTGAGGCCTCCATTTCTGTTTAAGGAAGGATTCTCTTTCTTAACAAAATCAGCCTCTTTAACTCCCCTCTCAAACCAGTTCTTTTCTCTGGCTCAGATCTGTACCTCACTGTCTTCACAGGAGTGTCCAGTGGCTTTAGGTGGAGGTGAACATCAGACTGAGGTCCACTGCTGCTCTCCCGTCTGTGTTGGTACATCTTGTGAAGTGGTTGTTTCGTTTCTCCAGTGTAGCTCACTGCAGTCTTCACTGCACTGAATGGAGTAGACCACATTGCTTTGTTTGTGGCTCGGGGTTTTGTCCTTAGGGTGGACCAGTTTCTGTCTTAAAGTGTTAGTGGGTTTGAAGTAGACAGGGAATTCATGTTGTCTGAAGATCCTCTGTAGTTTTTCAGAAACATGAGCCACGTAAGGAATGGTTGCACCGTTTTTCCTGGGTTTTGATTCCCTATTGTCATGTTTTATGGCTCTTTTTGGAAAACAACGGGGCGAGCCAGGTCAGACCCAGAGGTGTAATCACCCATTATGGGCCTATATTATTATGCTAATTACGTCCCCACACTTATGACTAGTACAATAGGCTGAGCTACAAACAGAAACTGTAAACAAACAGGTGTTAGTTTCTATGTAATTACTTTGTATTTAGCTCCTCCCTGCAGCAGATATAAGGCTGTGTCCTCCAGAGTCTGACCAGAACTGAAGAAGCAGCTTGGATGAGCTGAGAAACGTATTCGACCAAATAAACTTTTGTCCAGTTGACACATTTATTTTCCTTTTTCCCTGGATTGTACCTGGACGACTGAGGGGTTTTACACACTCCGAATATCAGTATTTGTTCATGAAAATCAATACTTTATCCCCTCTGTTAGTATTGACTCATGCTATCAGTTCACCTATCACTACTTATAATATTTTTTTCAGACATCTATGACACGATTTTATTACATCTGAAAAAAAATCATACAAGTTCTAAGAAATATATTTTTCATCTGTTGGAGAATCTAACCTCTAACCTCCCACAATACTGGTGGTTGCCAGCTGAAAGTTTATTAACAAGACACTCTCTATAATGTATGTTTTTAATACAAATGCTGTCTGCAAAGCTCAAGGTGTGGGTGAGGTCAGACAGCCCTGCCTGAATTCAAACACTCTATCTGGGAGAGAAAAAAGTCTTGAAGAGCAAAACAAATAAAACATCTATGAATATGTCCATGTTTAGAAGCAGCGGGTGCCATCCAAAAGTGACATTAGGTGAGGACACAGATCGACTTGTTGCCTTGAGTCTGTTGAATAGACTACAAAATCTTCTGAAAAACGAAACCTGGTGAACAGGAGAGTTGACTTCCTGAAGTAGGGAATCCGACCTCTACATTCTCTACGGGGAAACTCCAGCTCTTCCTTTTATGAAGAGGAAAAGTGGTGGAGCTTCACCTGCACCGGAGGCTGAGAAAGGGAAGAGAAGAGCACTGATAATGCAGCCAGGCCCTGAGCGCTTTGTCCAATGGATGTTGCAGGTACTTTTTGGCAGCCGTTCATTAATATTTCTGGGTAATTTAGCGAGAGAGTGATCTAGGAACTAAATGTTGAAATTGCAAAGATAATACGCTGAAACATAAAATCCAGAAAATTGCTTTGGTCAACTTGTAAGGGCCCATATTACGCTATTTTCTGATTACTTGCATATTTAGATAGTAATTATGCCATGTGGTAATACAAGACGTGCTCTACTGTGTTTTTAAACTCCATACATATTCACTAGAATCACTTGGATCATTTCAGCTCTACAAAACAGAAACTGGCAAATTTTTGCTTCATTTCGCTTTATTATTTATTATTAAAAGACCTGTAATGAAATAAAGGATAGATTGATGTTTAATGCTATACTGTGTAACATTCCAGACAAAGAAATATCGTCTTCTCAGAGGCAAGAAGGTGACGGGCAAGAAAAAGTACTCTGCACACCTTTCATTTTTGACTGTTGGGTTTCACTTTGCAGCCAAAAATTTACTGCCAAAGTTTTCGTGGCATTGAAAACTTTATGCCCGTTGGAATTAACATTTTTTGGAGTTGAATTTTGAGAAAGTTTGGACATTAGATGAGTACAACTTCCACCAATCCTTAAGAGAAAACAAAGACCACGGTTTTAGATGGAAGTTCTCCGCCCAATACAGAAATAAAATACTAGAATGGGCAGTTTGGGACTCGGTGTCACAGAAATATAAACCAAATGAACCCAAATTTGACAGATATATCACGTATGTCAAATGGACACTTTCTATGTCGAGTGAGGTTTGAGTCAAAACGTTGGGTCAGTCAGAAATGTCAATCTAAAAGTTTGAGTGCGCTTAAGCTTTAAAATATTCCTATTTTAATCTGCTGCTTGCTCCGTCTTCCTATCTTATTGGGCTTTCGGCGGGTCTCGGGGGACAAGGCTGGGAGGGAAAGTACCAAAAGAACATATTAATGCGTAAAATATTCTAGACGGACTAAAAATAATACCTAGAAGTGCTGTCAAATCACCATCCAAGAGTCTTATCAACTCGTTCATTGTAGCTGTGATTGTTTAGAAGGCACCAGATCGACTGCATTAAAGCTGCATTCATTTAAGTCATAGTTAATCACCCATAAGTCTAGGGTTGTACCGCGCCGTTATCAGTTATCATTTATTCATACAGATAATTAAGAGAAGCTAGGTGCTCTCTGTTACCTTTAATCCCATGAAAATTTAAACAGAAATTTTAATGGAAAAAGAAAAAAGTGTCATTATCCAATAGGAAATTACAGACTCAGTACATTTCATTTATGGATTTGTCTTTCAAAGTTTTTTTTTTCGGTAGTAAATTGAATCTTTGGTTGCTACAAAAAACACTTTAAAACACAAATCCTTCAAATACTGGATACAAGTTTAGTAGAGGCAGTACTGAAAGGTGGAAATCTGCTTGGTTATACAATTTTGAAATATATTTTTGCAACTGAATCGTGCAACCATGAATTTTGTGCAGCGTTGGCCACTTTAATCACACCTAGTATTAGCTTTACACAGAAATACTGAAGAGTATTTCTTGAAAACGGGATAGACTTTATAAACAGGAAATTCTGATTCCCGTTTTTGTATCTAAAATTCCACAAAATAACAGACTTAAGAGTGAAATTTGAGCGTGTAATTCACAGCACTGCTATTATGTCTACACATGGCTGATTTCAATGGGAAGTTCTGCTTTGAGTTGTTCTGTGCCGTTGCCAAAGGAAAACATCCATTCCTGATTCTAAAATTGCAGTCTTTCTATTCTTTTCTATTTGTGATCCTCTATGTGCCCCAAACATCACATCTCAGGGATGCTCAGTTAGCCTATGTCAGAGCAATGTAGATTTTAATATTAAACTATGAAAATTTGCTTTCTTTCTAATACCAAGTGATAATTTACTATTAGTTTGACTAATGCATCTCTATTGACCCTTGTAATAAACGTTTTTGACATTTGAACCTGAGCAGTGAATGTCATGTCATAATAGATACTATTGTTACTTATGACCCATTATTACTATATAACTATACACTAGGGCTGCACGATATTGAAAATGAATGCGATATGCAATACGGGTGTCAAGCATTGCGATAACGATATTATTGCGATTTTTTATTTTTTTTTTAACCTAAAAAAAATGCTTCGTACATTCACATGTTTGCCTCCATTTGTTTTTCATAAGGAGTGCCGCACAGGAAACTTTCATTTAAGCTCGTCTGTGCTTTTCGTTTTTGCGACTGTACCTGCGTAACATTGGTTGCTGAAGTTTTTGACTGAATAAAATCACTGTATAGCTCCCTGTGGTTGCGTTCGAGGTGGCTGTGGAAGTTCGTCGTGTTTCCTCTCGACGTTGCGATAACTTTCCGGCACGACTTGCACAGCACTTGCGTCTGTGACACGTCGTCCCGTCTGAAGCCAAAGTCCCAAATTCCGGAGCTGCTGTGCTTTTTAGGCACAAGCTGTTGGCTGTTGTCGTCTTCACTGACTTCTTCATTACCCGCCATGGTGACTGTAGTGTTTTCCCGTCATGCACTGCGAGTCCACGCGCTCGCTCTAGCTAGTAAAACATTACGTTTAAGGGCGCGTCGGAATTGTGAACTCCAGAACGCAATAAACTCACGATTTACACATAAAACAATTAAATAATATCGCGCATCTTTGCGATGTGGATATCGCACGTGCCATTATCGCGAGGACGATATTTTTTCGATATATCGTGCAGCCCTACTATACACCATTATAAGTTAAATAGATTAAAGATCCTATAAAAATTTTCTCTTGTGAACTTGAAGCCATGTTAGAGTGTTGTCCATCAAAAACATAAAGAGAAGAACTCTCAAACAGAACTCAGGTTTTGTGTTAAAAACATGAATGAATGAAACAAAACACAATGTCAGATATGATTTTGATGAGGAACCAAGATTATAACATAGGTCAGAAAATAGCTTTATGTGGGACCTTTAGCGAGCTCATATGTGTTATAAGTGCTACAAATTGAATGCTTGTTTTATAAAGGTTTTTGTATTTCTTACAATATTGGACCAATGAACATAATTTCAATTGCCAGGACAGACAGGAGAGCAAATATCGTATGTCGTGGCCATACAGGCTTGAAGCTCAGCAGAGCCCGGCCTGGTTAGGACTTGAATGGGAGACAACCAGGTGCCACAGGGGGGCGCCAGTCATAAAAAATGGCCTAGTATGAAAGTGGTGTGTGCGTGAGTGATGGTGGTGGTCGGAGGGGCCGATGGTGCAGATTGGCAGCCTCACCATCAGTCTGCCCCAGGCCAGCTGTGGCTACTATAGTACTATATATTAGTATCTTACCACAGCCGGGTGTGGGCTGAATGAATAATGCTCTGTAAAGCATCTTTGAGTGTCCAAGAAAAGCTCTATATTAAACCAATGCAGTATTATCATTATTATGCTACAGCACTGACTGAATCTTTGCCGTCTATTTAACACAAAGTTCAAGTCTCTAAAAGGGTCTAACTGTAGATTTCTTTAGTCTTTTATGCCCCTGAGAGACATATCCCGATTTATCCTTCAGACAAGACGGTCAGTTCTAAAGCAACCAGCATAAAAGACACGGCCTTGGTAAAGAAGAAGAGAGTTTTCACATAAGACCAACAAGTTGATTTTCATCTCACATGGCCTGTGTGATAAATACCTCCATATACTGCACAAAAATACAGTTTGTAAGTTGTAAAATACACCTCAAAGGCAGGACAACAGGCAAAAACAAGTGGGTTTGCGCTGTTATTGTTGAAACAAAAAGTCCTAAAGGAATCTACTATACCCATAGTCACCTTTCATCTAGATATATAAGTGATACCAAGGGAGCTGTCAGCCGCACTCACACGTTATACAAATAAAGCTGTGTTTGTTTTATGTTCTTGGCAACACGCACAACAAAGAGCAAGTGCAGCCACTCCATCTTAAATAGCCTACCACTGTGGACTAAACAACTGAGGAAGGGGAAATACTATGTTAAAATGTATATTTATTCATAAAGGTTAAAATAACAGTAGCGTGTGCATTAAGTAATGGATGCAGGCTCGCTCCATTACAGGCAATAAAATTACTTCTCTTATTTGCCCATAAATAGATGCTACTATTCTTTCTTATAAAACCTGTTATTTTGTGATATCTCATAATGTAATACTTTTTTCGTACCTGCAGTGTCTTAAATTATAAATGTATATTGTACTGCACAGCAAGAGATCAAGTTTGTTCTTCCTGTATCTGCCATTTATATTTATTTCAGTTAGGTTCTTTAAATGT
>KN489893.1:8975-26624 GCA_000787155.1 Scartelaos histophorus
AGGCTACAGTACATTGACTTCGCCCGGTCACCTTCGTTTTCAGACAGCGGAGCAGAGTCCAGCATCACAGATCTCAAACTGGACCAACTCGAGCTCTGGTAAGTAGGTTACACAATGCCTGGACTGTTCATGCTATTGTATTATGAAAAAAAAATGTAAAAGATTAAATGTGGTTCAAAAACATGCCTGAAGTATTTTTATAGATTATGCATCATGAGTAATGTTGCAATCTGTAATACCTCTTTTATAATGAATAATTTGTAATGCCTAAAGAAATTAACAGTTAAAAAGGAATATTACAAAAATACATACATTAATAGATTGACTTTTTGGAGCTTTCTATCATGTTGTAACATTGGTTCCTCATCAAAAACATGCCTGAAGTGGTTTATAGTTCATGCATCATGAGTAATCTTGTAATCTTCTACCACAAAGAAGTGCAAAATGGCCTTTTAATTAATCTTTCTTAATGAGTGCAGTTCAATTCAGTTCAGTTCATCTTTATTCTGGACTCATAGTCCATTTTTAAAACAGACAAGGGCAGTGACAACACAAAACAATAAACATTTATGTTTTTAAGAGACAACCATACCAGAGTCTCCACACTGGACTGGTATCTTATTGCACTGAATGTCATATTTGTGAGTGACATTATTATTTCATTGTAAGACTTGTTCAGCCTGCAGATAAAACTGTGCATTAATGTACAGCTTGTAGAGTGTTCACTCGTGCAGTTACAAACATCTCAGTCGCACTTGTCCATCATGGCCTCCTCAAAAGCACCTGTAAAGTGCCATTGTAAGCCACCTTTGCAAACTGTCATATTGTAATTAGGTGGCCTGTGTACAGTATGAGTTAAACAACAACTTTACATCATTTGTACAAGAGCCAAACTTGTATTTACCTGAGCATAGAGCGTCCTACACTGTCTATACACTGTCTATCATCATCTGTCATGTCTGCAGTGTTGATATGCCCAAGACAGTATAGAACACTTATTACAAAAATACATAAATAAATCAACTTTTTGGAGCTATTTACTATGTTATAACACTGGTTCCTCAAAAACATGCCTGAAGAAGTTTTAAACGTCATCCATGCATGTTTTTGTTATTTAGGCCCTATTTGAACCCTCTTTAAGGTTAACACTACGATTCTGTCCAAGACTCAGCCCATAAGCCTAAATTATCCATGTACCCACACAGCAATTTCCCAAAAGTATACAAAGCATTACACAAAAACAATACAGTGCAACTTCACAAACCTAATGAGATGAGTGTATTTAGTAAAAAGCACACTGATGTAATAGCCCTCTGAAGGGGGAATGACTAAGTGCCAGGAGCAAAGGGAAGGGGAAGTCAGAGCATCAAAAATGACACTGAAACTCATAAAACATGTGAAATAGCTATTTCAAGACAAAAAAGGACCTAAATATGTTATGTATTAGCAGGTAATACCATATTTCATTCACACATGAATCCTGCATATTTAAGCTGTGTTCTTCTTTCAAACAGAAAACTTTGAGTTCCACCTTATGATGTCATGTGATACAGGACGTGCTTCACTGTGTTTTTAAACGCCATTCCCCTTCATTAGAATTAGTTCTGATTTCAGCCCTGGTATTGCCAATCTCTACTGAACAAAAGTAAAGGTAGTGGTTAACTTGAAAACTACCACTTCATGACATCACAGGTGGAGTATTTTGAGCTTTGGAGATGTAGATAAAAAAAGATTATTTAAACATGTGCGAATGAAAAAAACACAACTCAAGGTACGTTTTTGATGCGATAAGAACATTCTAACCTGACATAAAGCTCACACAAGTCTATTTTGAGTAACACTGAACACATCATGAATTAACTATTTTGTTTGTCTTTCAGGTACATAAGTAACCCAGATATTCTCCGCTTCGACTGGCGTTTCACTTGGCTGAGCGGGATCAGAGAGTTGTCCATTCAGTACGTGTACCTGAACTCCGCCCCGTGTGATGCTTGGCTCGAGATGAGAGACGTGCAAACTCTCGATGTCTCCAACAACCGCCTGAAGGATGAATATATCTACAACCGCCGCTGTGTCTACAAAGGAACCCTGCCCAATCTCCAAACATTCATTCTCGCCAATAATGAACTCACCAAACTCAGAGAACTGTCATCCCTGACCAGATACTTTGACCGATTGGAGGTGCTGGACGTTAGCAACAACAAGCTAGGTTCTGCCACTTACAGTTCTGGTTGTGTCTGGCATCAAAACATCACTCGCTTCATCGGTCACCATAACGATTTTGTGAGCGAGGCTCTGCTCTGCCTGCCGACCACCGTGGAGTATCTAGATCTCTGCTACTGTAATCTGGACCGGTTGGAGATTACGTTCTTTGAGAAGGCTACAAACCTCAAAGAACTGCTCCTAAGTGGCAACAAAATCAAGTACATTCCACCCAGCTGGAAAAGTCCATCTCTTCAGTCGCTGAAGTTAGATGGGAATTCTTTTGGTGTGATAACAGTAGACTCCTTCCAAGATATGCCCCTGCTGTCTTCTCTCAAAGCAGGGAACAATCCATACCAGTGCACGTGTGAGCTGCATGCCTTTGTGGAGAATACCATATCAAAAGAAAAGGTTAATTTGACGGACTGGCCGTGGAACTACCACTGTTACCACCCCCAGCCTCTGCTCAACAAACTCATCTCCAAGTATGTTCCAGGTAGGGATGTCACAAAGTGACAAGTTGAATTGTTTTTAGCTTCATTCACACTTGCTCAATCTGTGCACATTCAAATGTATTTTCCCAGGATTGTGATGTCATGAGCAGAAATCCAAACATCCATAATTCACCACCAGACTCATTCTAAACTTTTCTAATGCTCATTACAACTGAACCCTTGCATTAACATGTCTCTTATTAGATAGTCATGGTAATTTCCTGTGCTGCCAGTAGTTGGGACACTTACACTGTTCCCAGTATGAGCATGTTAGAAAATAATGTGCTATAAATAGCCACTGTTTAAAGTGTCAAAACATGAACTGTCAAAGCAAATGTACTCAAAAGCACGTTGAAAAGTCAATGCAGATAATGTAATTTAGCCCCTAAATATTGTCAACTCTCTGTTAAATGGTAAATAGTTATTTGCAGTCACGTCAACCTGTAAAGAGTCCATTTGGTGCACCAAAACAAACCCACAAATTAAAAAATGAAAAAAATAATAAATCTGACAAATGTTTTATAACGACAAATCTAATTTTTAATGAGATATGCAACGTTAGTCTAGTGGAATCTGCTGTCGGAAGAGTTACTCAGGGTCTAAATGTAGCCAAATATTTTATGACTTGATGTGGCACTTTGATGTGAACTTCAGTTTAATTTAGTACTTTCTGGACGTATTTCAATGTTTTGTTTAATTGGCTGCAAAACCTAAAACACAAATTTCATTTTTATGGATGATAATGCCTTGTCCACAGATTATAGTGTAATATACATAATATTTCACACCGCGGTCGGTGAGGTAGTTCTGGCAGCAATGAATCACTGTTTTATATCCCTACACTGTGAGCATCACCGTAGCAATGGGTAAACAAATGAACCACTGTTAGAAGGAACTAGCCTCAACTAAAACAGAAAGAACTACTGCCTTGAAACTTCACAGACAGTCAAAAAGTTGTAAAAGTGAACTATTTTCAGCTAGAGGGACCATGGTATAAGAGGATTAAAAACTCAAAGCGGTGTTCTTCACTCTGCTCCTTGTTCTTTAATCCTTACATGTTATATAGAGATCTTGTCTATCATGCTTGGGGGAGTTCTACATGAATCTCTATTGGTCGAATGTTCAGCAGTTTCCAGGGCGACACAATGCACACATTAGCAAACACAGACAAAAAAGTTAACCTGTATATAAAACTATATAGAGAGATTTAAACAGCACATTTTCAGGAGACTGTGATTCATGGTCCTGTTTAGGTGTTTGAGTTTCAACAAAAAAACTGAAAAATTTGACCAGTTCTAGCAAATATGGCTATAATTGTATGTGTGAGAGACGTGTTTAACAGCACAAATTATCTGACCTGTTGTAGCTCCACCTTAGTCAGCAGTGTTAATATAGAGAGCTTTTTTATAAGCCCAAAAGTAGTGACCCTGTTGTTTTTCCTCTCAGGGCGTGTGGCGTGTGACATCAGACTGGTCATCCTCATCTGCGTGGCCACTACAGCTCTGGTCATTATCGTGCTCATGGTCATCTGCTACATCTTCGATCTGCCGTGGTACACCAAAGCCACGTACCAGATCATCCGTGCCAAGTACAGGGCGTACCAGGAGAGCACGTCCGGGGGGGCGGCCGTGTTCACGTACCACGCCTTCATCTCCTACAGCCACTCGGACGCCGACTGGGTGAGGGACCAGCTGCTGCCCGCACTGGAGAGCAGCAGGAACCCGTACCGACTGTGCATCCACGAGAGAGACTTCATGCCTGGGAAGTGGATAATCGATAACATCATTGAGAACATCGAGAACAGTCGCAAGGTTGAAGCATTATCTATTTATTTAATTATTTCTATTAAAGGGCCCATTTTACGCTGTTTTCTGATCTGTTATAATGTTATTTCCTTATCACAAACATACCTGGAGTTGTGTTTTGTTTCATTCACACAAGTTTAACAAAAAAATAAAAATAAAAAATCATACACCTTCACTAGAATCATTTTCAGCCAATCTCTACTGAAAGCAAGATATAAAAAGCAGCTGTTAACTTGAAAACTACTGCTTCATGACATCACAAGGTGGAACAGAGCATTTTGAGCTTTGGAGTACGCAAGAAGCATGTTTGAATGAAACAAAACACAAGTCCAGGTATGTTTTTGAGGAGGTAACAACATTAGCACGTGACTTAAAGCTCACAAGAGTCAATTTTGCACAATATAAGACCTTTACACAAACACTGCTTAACTTTGCTGATGTGGGGTCCTCCACCTGCTTCTCCATGGGGATGTTATTGCTTTGCCTGGGATGTTCTATTATTATTATTTATTCCTCAAAAATACCACAGTAACACAGATCTGATATGTAACTTAGCCTTATGGCATCACCAGGTTGTCTCCATGAAAACTCCATAAGCTGGATACTATACTGTGGGACATTCCAAACTAAGCAATAACATCTCCATGGAGACAAGCAGCTGAAGTACCCTCCTCCAGAAGAGCTGCACAGAAATGAACATTAGGACTTTATGTCTTTATATTATTTAATACTTTTATATTAACTTAGATTTTTAAGACTCCTCCAGAAGAGTTGCACAGAAATGAAGATTAGGACTTTATGTCTTTATATTATGTCGTACTTTTATATTAACTTAGATTTTTAAGAAAAGATACTGGTGGTAGGAGTATGTAAAATGTAGGCCAAATGTAGTAAGTAGCCAAATTGCATTAATCATTTAGTAGCATGAGGCAGACACACTGAGAAAAGGTGCAGTTCTACTTCAGTATTCAACACCACCACTAGAGGGTGCCATTGTCTAAACCTTTAATTTTAAAGCATGCACTATATTACAGCGTATTCAAACTGGTCAAACATCGTTGGGAGTACCGCACTAACAGGCTGGACTGGAACAAAGCTCAGGCTGCTCATTGTGTGTCTAATGTATCTCCTGCAGTTTGAGATTCCACAGACTGATTTAAACCAAAAGAGGCCAAAAGATGTTTGAAGTTAGCTGATCAGATGGGCAGCAGACATGAACGAAGTCCCCACAGATCAGACGGTGTTCAAACTTGGGAGCCACCAGTTAAAAGCTCCTGAATAAAGTCCTTGTATTACCTTTGTGAATGAACCGGAGACAACAGCACAAAGAATGGGGCGAGGCTCAACTGTAAATAAATGTACAAACGTATAGTTATTTGCATGCAACAACTTGCATTTGAAATGATCTGTGATTCTTTCTTAGAAGTATTACAACACCCCTGCCCTCTATTGTACCAGCTGTCTTATCGTGTGATTCTCTGTTCTTAATACTACCGGTGCTCTTATTGGCTCACACCCCGGGGTGCAGAGGTGTCATCTTACATTAAGGCATTCGGTATCATTAGTTCAAAGGTGTGGCCATTCCTAAAAATTTCTGAGAAAGTCCTGGTTAAAAATTACCACCAACGGACACCATTGTGAAACATTAACTTAAATCATGTTATAATCCAAGTTTCAGTTTTGGTCAAATATCTGTATATGAGTATGAGCATTTATAATAAGGTCTCTTTTTAAAAATACTTTCATCTATGCAATACACTGGAATAAATGACTGAATACACCTCGGATATCTGATAAGCAAATATGAGGCAATATTTTATTAAACTAACACCATTATGAGTTTGCATGGTCACACTTTAACTTTTTATGATGTTATACTTTTACCAGCATTACCAGGCTGTCTCCATGGAGATAGACAAGTTCAATGACTGTGGAACATTTAGAACAATAATGCATTTGTCATGGAGCTGAAGTTGCATAACGCACCTTTAGAGAAAAGCGAAATAAACAAAACGAAAATAACTCTATGACATAATCAACACCAGAACAAAATGTACTTTTATTACTCAAATTATTCCTATGATGCAACTTGTGTGACAAGTTTTGGCCCCTGTTAACATTACAGGTGGGGCATTATGCAACATTATGCTAAATCTTTTTTTTTTTTTGTGCAATGCTCAGTTCACAAACCTACATTGCCTAAGCTCCCACATAATTTTCCACCATGAAGTGTGCACAACAACAGCGCTGTAGTTTCATTATGGGGAGGCATGTTGATTGTGTTACAGTTGCACTCTGAAGGGCGAGTGATTTAGCAAAGGAAAGGGAGACTCAGAGCATCGAAAATTAAAGTGAGACTTGAAACATTTCACTTTTTTTTTTGGCAAATCTAGTATTCCCAAAACAATAAAAGGTAACATGGTGATCTAAATATGTGATGTGTTCGATGTTAATACAGCACAGAAGTAAAATCTCCCCGCTTGAATTATAATAACTACGGTAACGAAGTACAAGTAGCAAAAAATTGTTCCAACTGGACTGAAAAGTAGATAATTTGTTTTGAGGGCTTATTTTTAACATCCCGACTAAAGTTTTTGAGTTAAAAAAATACACACAATACACAAAATTCTTAAGAAAAAATAAGAAGTTGATTCGTCTTGCAAATTTTTCTGATTCTTTCATGTGATATGCCAAATGTACTTGTGAGCTTTAAAACATGTTACCTCATCAAAAAACACTTGAAGTTATGTTTTGTTTCATTCACACGTGAGTAAATCTTTATTATTACTCTGTCTACAACTCCCAACCTCCAAAATGCTCTGTTCCACCTTGTGATGTCATGAAGCAGTAGTTTTTAAGTTAAAAGCAAATTTTTATGTTTTTTTTCAGTAGCAATTGGCAATTCCAGGACTGAAATAATCCAAATAATTCTAATAAAGGTGTGTTACGGAGTTTTAGAAGGCAGAACAGAGGGTTTTTCATTTGCCTAAATATGCAGGATTTATGTGTTAAACATGTTGAATGAAACAGAACACAACCCCAGGTGTGTTTGTGATGAGGAAACAACACTATAACATATGCGAAAATAGCGTAACCTTTAATCAAAACCTTAACTCTCTCATCTGCTTCTTTTAGGTCATCTTCGTTCTTTCCCGGCACTTTGTCAACAGCGAATGGTGCAACTACGAGCTGTACTTCGCCCAGCAGCGGGCCATGGGCAAATCCTTCACCGACGTGATCCTGGTGGTCAAGGAACCCATCGACCCCAGCTCCCTCCCCAACAAATACTGCAAACTTCGCAAGATGTTGAGCACCAAAACCTACTTGGAGTGGCCCCAGCAAGTGAGCCAGCGGGCGTTTTTCTGGGCGCAGCTTCGGAGCGTGCTGGGGAGACCTTCACCGGTGAGGTCCAGGAGCGTCAGTGTGAGGAGCAGCAGGGTTCACTCGCAGGAGAGTCAGCCCCTGGAGAGTAATGGTGGACTGAGCGTGGCTGTGGTAGGAGAGCCTAGAAGTACTGAGATAGAGAGAAGTGAAGAAGAGGTTCATCAAAAGCAAGTGCAGCTACCTGTGCCCGGATACTGAAGTATGACTGGGTGAGTGAATGCTTGGTGAAATATAACCTGTCACATATATAAATGGACATAACTAACTAACCGCCGCGTTCCAAACAGGAAGTGGGAGCTTCTGTCTCCATCGACTTAACATTGAAAAATTGTGGCCCCTGTCTCTATAACTGCTGCTATGGGCCTTAAAATGTTCATATTAACCCACTGTACTTGATCCTGGTGGTTTTTGTTTTGTTTTGTTTTTTTAGCTGTTTTGTCCGTAAATAAATTCCTTTTCCAAATACGAAACTCAGCTTCAAATTAGCCCTTATAACTGCTAGCCTCGTGAGCTTCATTTGACTGGAGCCAAACGGATGACGTCACATTCGCTTAGTCGAGTTCTTCATACAGTTTATGCATGATAATTACTATATCGGCTTCTCGTTTGTATATGAAAGCTGGGATAATATATTTTGGGTCTCTATACGCACAGTATACAGGCCCGTCAGCAGAATGTTTGAAGGCCCGGGCAAGTAGCTTCTTTTGGCTTCTCTAATATTTATTAATAGGCAGAGATTCCACTTCTGGGCCACAATGACCTTTGGCTCGGGACAACAGACCCCTTTGCTCCTCCCTGTCCACTCCCTCCCCCTTTTCTTTGTAAAAATGGGAAGGTTTTTGTTAATGTAGGTGTAATATGATAAGATTTGGGCTGTAGAGGATTAGTTAAATAACTTGTATGACTAATTTTTGGTTCCTTCTGATATTTATGTGTTGGACTTGCAGGTCTTTTACACTGTTTATATAAAAAATGTTGACTTAGATTATCCTGCTTTATTTTCCGTTCTGTGGCGAGAAGTAGTTTAAATTTTACCGTTTAGCAGTATTTCTCTGTAGCAATATATCATGCTTCAAAATCTGAATGGACCTACCCCGAATACTCCAGCATTAATGATAAATAATTAGTAATGAAATAATAATTAATAAATAAAATAATACATTATTATAATTACTGATTATAATGATTAGAATAACTCAATGTTCAATAACTGATAGCAGGAATAATATGCTGTATAGGTCAATATTTAATGTGTGTACCAGGCTGATTCTGAAAACTTTGCTGGATAAGATATCGTTCCAGCTGATATCCTGGTTGGACATAAACTGATGTAATAAGACCCAGAAAGTCTCATGTTACATTTGGATCAACTTTATCTTAAATTGATTTTGTTTTAAAGAAATAAATGACATTTTTTGGCATTTTCTGCTCTGGTATCAGCAGATATTTAAAGCCATAGTATCAGAATCGGCATTGGAACTACAAATGTTGGCTCAGTGTGTTTTATTTGCAATAGTGGAGAGGTTTTTGCTATTTC
Source organism: Scartelaos histophorus (assembly GCA_000787155.1). Classification (NCBI taxonomy): domain Eukaryota; kingdom Metazoa; phylum Chordata; class Actinopteri; order Gobiiformes; family Gobiidae; genus Scartelaos; species Scartelaos histophorus. Next base: position 18,398 of record KN489893.1, read on the forward strand.
TTTGTATTTCGGTTCGGCATTGGAACTACAAATGTTGGCTCAGTGTGTTTTATTTGCAATAGTGGAGAGGCTTTTGCTATTTCTATGTATTTCGGTAAGATTTCAGCTGTAGAGGGGTTAAACTAACTTCTGTGGTTAATTATTGGTTCATTCAACTAATTATTTGCTACAGCTCAAACATTTGAAGGATACAGTATATTTACAAATAACATGAAGTACTTTCAATATTATAATTTATCGGAATAGTTTTCTGTAGCATTATCTTTTGGCTTAAAATCTCTTATTGTGACAGGCCTATTGGACACTGGTTTTGACAGGTTGGCCCAGCTGCATTGAAGGATGGGGTCAAATGCAGGGGTCAAATTTCTCTCTTAAATCAATACAATTCTAAATTCTAGCTAACTTGTTTACTTACTACAGCCAGTGCCAGTGCAGATGAGGGTTTTTGATACATGATATGGAGCCTCACATGGGGCAAGGTCCATGTTTACGCAAATTTTAAAGTTTTTAATTTGTATCAAATTAAACAAAGATGTAATTATTGTTTTTGTGACGTGATTTTTATATTAAAATGTCATGTCAAATCCCAGGGTGATACGGAGCTCACCAGTCCCACCCGCTTCAAAATCTGCTGTAGTTTCAGAAGTAAAATTTTCATGCAAATTTCCCATAAACTTTTAGAAAAAATTTTATATTAAAGATTTTAAAGACACCGCAGAGGCTAAGCAGCTACATGTTAACTAATGTCCATAACACTTGTTTTAAATGTTCACTGTGTAACTTTTCTGGTGGAGGTGTTATTGCTTTGTCTTGAATGTTTCACAGTATGGTATTATAATCTGTGGAGAGGCAAATCTGCTCACAGTCAGAATGCTCATTTTTCTAAGCATTTTTGAATTAGAAAACCACCTGCACCAGGCTGAACTGCTTAATGTTATACTGTGGAACATTCCAGGCAGAGCAGTGCCATCCATAGAAACAAGCAGATGACCGAGACCTAACCAAAAAGTTACATAGTGCCCCTTTAAGTCCAAAAAGTATCTTTAAAAATCTAAATTGTGTGAAAACTTTTAATAACTTGGTGGTTTAAAGTTTCAGAGAGAAAATTACAGGTCTCAGGCTCATTAGTTGCCACATAGTTGATTAGCCCTGAGCAAACTTTCAAACTTAAATATATATATATTTCAGGAAGTTAATGGGAAACTTTTGGAATCAGAGGGTGGGTCATCACTGCTGAGCTTCACAGACAAAATTGTGAACTCCCAAATCGTTTGCGTAGAAGCCCAAGTATTTTTGCAAGGTTTTCAAGACAATAGAAAAATAAGTTCAATCAAAAAAATCGTTCTTATTGGCAGGATAAGAACGTTTTTTTGGAAGATGAACCCAGTGTTACACCTAGAGATACAGCAGAGTGAGGAGAGCAGGATAAAACAGGACAAATACTTGGTCAGTTACACCATGAGGAGTGTTTGCTTTGACTGTTGACCTGCTCTTGTCAATAAAAGGCTGCAAATAGAAAGGAGCTACGCCATTTACAATGAATGTGAAATGTGTAATTAACTTGATGTGAATGCCATTGGAATGGGCAGATTGTGTACAAAAATAAGTACTATAATATATATTTCTGGAATATTCGATTTTCAGAGGTGGGTAGTACTCGCTTACATTTATACAAGTTTTCTAGCTGCATACTTTTACTCCTACTTCAGTCATATTTTTTAACTGAATTGAATTGACCATCACTCTTAAGCACAAGTTTTGGCTACTCTACCCACCTCTACAAATCTGACAACCTTTGATAATATATTTGTAACATATTTCGATTCCTTTTGAAATTCTCCACAGTGAGATCAATAAAGTTTTATTTGATCTTATGCTATATCTTTTCCCTTTTTTGTAATTATTAATGTTTAAATGGCCCATGTTGTGCTGTTTTCTGATCTCTGTTGTAATGTTCTTTTCTTCTCTCAAACAGAAAATACTCAGTTCCACTTTGTGATGTCATGCTGTAATACAGGAAGTTCTCCACCATGTTTCTAAACTCCATACACCTTCACTAGAAGCATTTTGACCATTTAAGCCCGAAATTTCCAATCTCTAGTAAACAAAAGTCAAAAGGTACCTTGAAAAAATCAAAAGGTTAACTTGAAAACTACTGCTTCATGACAAGGAGAACTGTGCATTTTGAGTTTTGGAGTTGTAGGCAGTTTAATAATCCCGGATTTCTCAATGAAGCAAGAAGGTTTTCTGGTGTGCAAAGAAATGTATGTGGTTGGAGCGCTTGCTGGATCACTGCAAAGTAAAGAGATAAGATCCATGGCACTCCCATATGCTGTTTTATTTCATATGCCAACACGTTTCGACTTGTGTTTTCATCAGGGCACATAAAGTTCCCAAGTGTATACGGATGGTATTTAAAAGTACAAGTCACATGACAACACTGTGTCAAATCACCCATACAAAAACATATATGTTCATAGCAAAAGGAAAATAAATTTGTCGACTGGACAAATTTATTTTCCTTTTGCCATGGATTCTACCTGGACGGCTGAGGGATTTTTCACATATACGTTCATAATCATAATGGACAAAATGATGCATCACATACGGCAATATGCGCATGCACCGATTCAGACACTGGCCACCCGTGACCCAAGACCTGTTCGCAGAGTGGTGCATGTTCATATAGAGAAAATATCTGCACAAATGGAAAAACATAACCAAAAAAATTTTTCACATGTAAATATGGAAAAAACAGTGGCAAAACAGGCAAGACAGACGTTACAAATAGGGTACGAGGTCCAGTGTTTGATATAAAATAAAACAATATCAAAGCATATGGGAGTGCCTCGGATCTCATCTCCTTTCACAACTTCTGGTGTATTTTTGATGAGCTAACATTATAACATGACTTAAAGCTCCCAAGTGAATATAGGGCCCTTAAACGTGCAGCCCTTTGCTCCTCCCCTCTCTGGTCGCATGATGTTTTGGACCACGGCCAGACAGTGTGTTGACTCTGGAGCAGGAGATGTGATGAGAACCGCCTCACTGTTAAAAGCATATCATTACACACACAGGAAGAGTCGTCTATGGTGCACTGGGGTAACTGCCATGCACCGGGTTTTATAAGGCTTTAGACAATACCAGACAACAAAGTGGAAAAACAGTGGTTGAGGTAATAACAATATGAATCTATCCCCAGGTAACAAACACTGTTGGGGAATCCTGATAATATAATCACTATTTCACAACTTCAGATTTAAATATGACCATATACATTACAGGTGCACTGTGTAACTTTCTGGTTGGGGGTCCGTCACCTGCTTGTTTGCTTTTCCTGGAGTATTCCACAGTATGACATTACACAGCTCTACCTTACACTTATTCAAATACAGGTGATTATATAGCCCAAAAATGACTGTGAGTGGGGTTGCCTCTCCACAGATCTGACTCCCACTGAGATATTGAATGTAATTTTCACTGCACTGGCCCTATTATACTGTATACTGAGGGGGGAAGGGTATACACACAGGGAGAACAGGCAAACTCAACACAGAAACCTTAAACCCTTCCTAACCACTGTGCCACCTTCATCCTTCCCACTTTTATGGGCCACGCTGTGTAAATGACAGAAATTACTCCCAACTATGGGCAGACAGAAGGGTCACAAAGCATGTCTGTGTCTAACTGTGCAAATATGGATGTAAATGTATTCTAATGAACTTAGCCGGTGCTGACAGATCTGTGACGGAGCTGACTGTCAGGTGATGTTACTGCTTCACTGGTCTCTTATGTGCTATGCAAATATTACAGCTCCATTTAATCGCATGAAGCACAGCGGATTAAGTGAGCGCTAATACAGGCTAACTTGTTTGCAGTGCTAATGACAGCTCCTCCCTTTGTAAACGCTCTTCTTCAATCCTACTGTAGAAGTTGCTGTGAGAGTTTGCGCACTACAGATTTTGGACGAGCTGTTTTGTGTAGAAAGCTTTCCAAAATGTGCACTGTGAAACTTTATGGTATGCCTTCTGCTTGTCTCCACAGAAATATTATTGCTTTGCTTGGAATGTTCCACAAGATGGCATTAAAATCATCTAATTTGCTTAAACGTGAAGAGTGGCAATTGCATAAATGGTCACGTTTTAATATAGCACTTCAATGTACTTAACAACAAGGAACGACTCACACATTTATACACCAGTGTACACAGGTACTGGGGGCAAAGTGGGTTAAGTGTCTTGCCCAAGGACATAACAGCAGCATTCATCTGTGAGAATCACACCAGCCAACCTGAAGGTCAGTGAATCTGGCCGCTCAATCGATGATATTTATGTCGGATTCGAACCAGCACCCTTCGCATCAGTGGACCGATGCTCTACCAAGTGAGCATACTGTGTGTGGGGTCGCCTCTCCAGAGATCTGACCTGTGACTTGGTCTGACATCACCTGTTTATCTCCATGCCACACAGGGGTAACATTCCAGACAACGTAAAACCATCTCCGAAGACACCAGCAGATGTGGACCCTCCATGAGAAAAGTTCCACAGTGCATCTGCAAAGTAAAGCAAAATGAAACTGACATTTTGTATTTTTTTTTTGTATGCACTGATCTTTTCTATATTCTATACCCAAGTCACCATACAATGCCATGTATGTTTTCAGTGGCGGGTTACCTATGGCAGATGACTACTACTACTAGTTATGAATGGATAAACACGATGACTTTACCACTCCTTTATTTGTTTATTTAGACTCTGCATGTGCACCTGCTAGTCCAGTATTTCTCTTGCACAATACTAGAGTGTGTGAGTGTTTATACGGTTGACATGTGAGCATTCTGGTCTGTATCATTTTTCTGTAATCTCAATTCATGCATGCATGGGCCTCAGAATTTAATAAAAAATGACGACTGTTGCCACAGCAATGAACAATCTGAAATAAAATATATCTTTGGAATGGAAAAAGTATACAAACTGCTGCAGGGCATTGAAAGAAAATAGGCTGTGACTTTAACTATTAAATCTAATCTTTAATCTTTTCATAAGTCTTGAATGACAGACTGTCCGAGGAGCACACCTTATCTGATAGCATGTACATCTTGGTTTTTGTTTTTCATTTCAGTTGTTTAGTGAATTATTGAAATAGTTGTCCGACAGATACTCGCACTTGAGCAGTAGTTTTCCCAAATACTTTTTTCACTTGAGTAATATTATGGACCACTTCTTTGTACTTCAACTTATATTATTTTGAAGTTACATTTTCTTTAAAAAAAAAAAAAAAAAAAAAGGTTTCTCTACCCACCTCTGATCTAATAGTTGCAGATCCATTTTGTTTATTTAGCATATTTTTCAGTGGAATCACTAGTATACACAAACAGTTAAATTAGCCTCATACCAGATCATGTTTACACACAGTTCTTGGTCAAGTTATTTTTAGCATTCATAAAAGCACAAAATATAAAAGCACACAGCATTACATTACAAGGACCAGTACTTCTGAATGCCAGTAATGCTAGGTGAACTCAAAACACTTTAAGCATCAGATAGCGTTAGCGCTAGCTCATCTTCCTGTTTGACAATAAAACTTGTATTCGACACGCTGCGTGCTGTCCCGTGTTTATTTTACCTTACCTGGCCTTACCTGGCCGCCCTGCTGCAGGTGAGCTGAAGGGGGCGGAGTCTACAGGAGCGGGGTCTGAGCACGCCCACGAGCTCCATAAAAGTGCACGCGCTCCCTGCACGCGCGCTCACAGCCACCACCTTCCTCCTCCGTGTCCACGAGCGCAGCAGGTGAGTCTCCATCCGGCGCCACGGTTTTGTTTTTTGTTTTTTCCTCCGGTTGAATCTTTTAAAATGGTTTTAAAAACGCTCCGTGATGACGTGGTCGACGTATTTTGTATCCAATCGACTCAAAAACGAACGAGTCGAACAAATCTTGTGGAAAGACGTATGTTTGATTGTGCGTAGAGAGCGTGATACGAACCTAGAACGTGATGCAAAACATGCTTTGTTAAGCGTTTTGAAAAAGAGATTGCTGCAAGAAAAATGCAGGCTGTATGTTGAACCTAACCAAATCCTATCAAAGTATCAAATCCGTTGGCCTTGCTGTAAATGTTCTAGTCCAAAACCCGAATTTGTCATATTTAGGTTCGTTTAGTTAAGTCCCCCTCCTATTATATGAACTCCTTTTTTATATAACACTCTCTAACTATAAAACTTGTATAAAACTCCTTGTATACATTATTGCACAAGAACAGTAAGTACAGAAATTGAAACGTTTGTTCTTTTTTTTTTTTTTAAAGTCAACGTGCTTAAGCCTCTAGCCGTGTTATTGTTTATACCACTATATATTTAAAGCCCGCCATCTTGTAAAAATCATAGTGATAAGACTTGACCAACTTGGCCAATAGTTCCATTACTACAGCGTTTTATAGATTTGAAGTATCTGCAATAGTCACCACTAGTTTGTTCAAATGAAGTGTGTGGGCATGGGCCAATCTGAACTCTTAGCTCCTTGTTGGGGGTCCATCTTTTGTTAGTCAGGGCGGTTGCCAGGTGAGCTGTTCATCCCCCCCGGCCTCTTGCCTCTCAGGTATCCCCTGTCCAACTGTCAACAATAGTTTGACTCAGACAAGAGCTTACACTTGTATTTTTACTAATTTATTTTCTGTTGTTTGGGTTCTGCACTGCAAAAAGTGATACCGAACTGAAAATGACTTGAATTAAGAGCATTTTACTAAATATGAGTAGATTCAACTTGACAAGTAAAATGAGTGCTTTTCTTATTTCAAGCAACATTACATTTTGTTTTTTACGGGCAGGCATATATTGTGTATCTGTTCTGGTGGAGGGTCCATTAAACGCTTTTCTCTGTGGAGATGTTATTGCTTTATCTGGAATGTTCCACAGATGCTTTAAACCTTTATCTTCAGAGGCCAGACCAAGACAAACCAGACCAAGTTACAGGTCAGATCTGTGGAGAGGCAACACTGCTGACAATCATAATGCCTGTTTTTCTAGATATTTTCTCCAAAGAATGAAGCATGTGATTGACCCCCAGATTATAAATCTTAAAAAATCTTGTTCCACTGGTATTTTACTTGGCAAGTTAAATTGACTGAAATCTTGATGAAACTTCCTTAATTCAAGTCGTCTTAACAAAGCAAGATTTTAGTTTTTGCAGTGCTGTGTGAAATTTTGCCAACTTCATGATGGAGCTAAACAATTTTGGAAAGTATTCACTTACAATTATTCTGATGAGCCCTGTGATAAGAGTTGCAATTTATGTTTTATAATAAGATTCTGTTGGATTTCACATTTTAAACCATCCAGAAGAACGGCCAAAAAGACTGAAATATGAAGTGACAAACAAGAACAATACAAGAATCACATTTCTGAACATGTTGGCACAGATTTAAACTACAGTGTGCAGTTTTTTTTATGTAGTATAAGATCGGATATTTTGTTTTGTGTGGAAAATTATGGTACTAAATAACTGCAGCTTTTGTGATTTCCTAATTGTGCTATTGTTGTAGTCTTGGGAAAAACTGGGTCAAGCTTAGAGGATGGATTAAACTGGGATTCCACATTGCTCCGTGATTGGAAAGTTTTGTTATTCGTCGCAGTGAATTATAGACTTTCAGTGTGGGTGTGGATGAGTTTAATTTGTGTTCTTGTTTTTATATAATGTTGGTTTAACCAATAATATTAAAGTACATACAAATGACTCAATTTTAATGCATCAATATTTAACTTTTCCCCATAAATAGACTCAAATCAAAGTGTTTTTCCATTATGTATGTGATTATTTCAACATAAAAACACACAGCCTTCTTCTGAGCGGGCTTGCATCTCCACAAACCTGGCACTTGGGCTCCTCTTGCTTGTTTCCATAGTATTGCACAGTATGGCATAAAATGTATCTATTTTAACAGGGAATGTTCCGAAGTATGGTTTTAATGTTCTATTTTGGATTATAGTTTACTTTCGACCTCCAGAAAGTTGCATGATATCACTTTTAAGATTCCATTATGAATCTTGCCTTGTTTATTTGGGTTTTTCATGAAGAGTTTTTAAAATATACTTCTTGGTTGGACACTTGCAACAGAAGTGACATGTGTAGGAGTAATTCTACAACAGTTCCCTGGCAACCATTATATTAACAAGGGCCAAAACGTGACAAAACTTACCGTCCTTGTGCGAAAATTATCTCTGCATTTTTGGGTGGA
>KN489896.1:444-30220 GCA_000787155.1 Scartelaos histophorus
GAGCGGGAAAGGGAGAGAGAAAGAGAGCGGGAAAGAGAAAGGATTGAGAATGAGAGGATGGAGAGAGAGAGGGAGAGGGAGAGGGAGAGAGAGATGCAGGCGGCAGCAGCGGCAGCAGCTCTAGATGTTTGCGGGAACATAGTGGGGAGAGGGGCGCCGGACAAGAGACAAGAAGTCATGATAAACCAGCACCAACACAGGGAGATGGCTTCTGCTCGTAACGATGGCGACAGCAACCAAGCCACCGGACACAACCCGCCCAAGATCATGCCCGTGTCCGGAAAGCTAGAGCAGGTACAGGTATAGCAACTTTCAATACTTCTACCAGGGGCATGTGGGCAGGGCAAGAGAGTCAGACGTTACTTTGAACCATTTTTTAGGATGGTCTCAACAAATTCGTCTTTTTTGAAACGTCTTGTTTAGTTTATGGTTTCAAAAATAAACTAAACTCTGGTTCAGAGAAAGAGTTACATTTTCTTTTGTTTCGGAACCTAGCTGGACGACTGAGGGATTACACAGACACCTTTCTAACGCCTTACTTTCACTTTAAAGGGGCATTGTGTAACTTTTCCTTTGTTTGGAATGTTTCACTTTATAGCATTAAACTTTTCTTTCTTCATGGAGGCCAAACCAGACCAAGTTACAAGTCAGATCTGTAGAGACTATGTGTTTTGCTACGTATTTTTGAGCTGTAACACCACCTGTAATTAAATAAATGTAAAGTAGAGCTGTTTAATGTCATACTGTGGAACATTCCAGGCAGAACAATGACATCTCCATAGTAACAGGTAGATGATGGACCTCCAACCAGAAAGTTAGTGCATCTTTAAAAAGTAAATAAATACTTAAATGTAGACAAAACTAAATAGAACACAGTATATTTGTGATTCTCAAATTAGAATCTTTTTTGTCAAATAAGTCATGTCTTCACCCAGCACATTATTTTTGTACACAGTTTGTATTCAGCTTTATTCATGATCAAACATGATTTTACCATTATCACTTCATTATAAAGGTGCCTATGAATTATTCTATGTGATCCATTTAAGTAGGCTTATTACTGTGTTATTTGTGGCGTTGTTGTTTCTATTTCTGAGCCTACTTCATAAAAAATGTTATGTTTATATCAATGGAGCTCAACAGTCTGGTTCTATAAGTAAATTCTCCATTAACGTTTCTCATAGACTTTAAATAAAATTCTAATATTATGAGTTTAATGACACAGCAGAGGCTAAACACCCTCCTGGTAACTAATTCAAGATTTGGCAAGATTTCAGAAGCAGATTTTAAATGATCATCCCATAGACATTCCTTTTTCTGAATGTCTATGGAAAAAATGAATGGAAAATTTGCTTTTGGAACTAGAACTGGTCATTGTTGAGCTCCGTAAGGATTGGGACAACATACCTGGCTTTGTATTTGTGAAATGATTCAATGTCTATGTATCATTCACACTTTAATCTCCACCTTTTATTGACAGGCAATGCAGAGCAATGCGGGCCTGGTGCGTCCTTCTGCCTTCAAACCCGTGGTCCCCAAAAGCTTCCACTCGATGCAGAACCTGGTAGGACAGGCCGGAGCGGGGGGAGAGGGGAAGTGTGAGGCCAGAGGGGAGGGCTACAGCGAGGGCCGGAGCAGGAGGGCCAGAGACGCAGAGGCCGGAGAGGTCCCAGAGGCGCTGCTGCTGGACCAGGACAGTCCAGTGAGGGTGGCACGAGGAGAGGGCGTGGGCAACAACAACGAGGTGGTCCAAGGGATGTCGGACTCCGGGAGGAACTCTCTGACCAGCCTGCCCACCTACGCCGGGTCCGGCTCGGGACATGGACCCCCTGCTGTTTTGGGACCCCTGAGCGCTTCCACCAGCCACATCAACAGACTGGGCATGGTGGGGGCAGCAGCCGGCCTCGATAAGCTGGACAAGCCCGGGTACCAGGTGAGAGACCCAGAACATGTACAGTAGAGTGTAGGCTACACACTGCACTTAGACAATGTTTCTTCTTAATTTTCATGATTATTTACTTCAAAACTATGAATGGACACATGGATAAGATTGGTTTATGGTCAGATCTTTCTTGACCCAAACAGTGGACAGCTGTGAAACGAAAACCATTTCAGGAGACTTTATCATGAAGCTCATCAAGAGAAATTCATGGGGTTCTTGTATTAACTTAGCAGTTCTTATTTTAGTCTTCTCTCGTGTTAAAGTTCCTGGAGTTGTTTATAATGCGCACAAAATCCATCTTTGTAAATATGATTGCAGATCTGGTCACATTTGTAATACTAGAAAAATTGCTATTTGACTATTTTATGTGCATCCCTACTCTGTCATCAACATATGGAGATGGGTCTTCAGGTGCTGTATTGCAGTTGCCTACTCCCATTGCTCAGACAATAGTTGAAGGATTGGTCAAATGTAGTTTTTACAGAATTATGTTAATGTACTAATGTAAATAATGTACTTCAAAGCCTTTGCAGGTCGATCATGAGAAAAAACATACCAAAGCTGCTGTCTCATTTGTTGGTTTGGTCTCCATGTCAGTGTCTAGTTACTTAACATTGGCTATTATTGCCTTTGCATGATTAATTGTGCACATACATATGTCATTCTCACAACGCACTCATAAAACCACTCACTCCAGTTTGAGAAATTCATTACCACACAATGAAAAAAGATATTTATCAGAAAATGTTACCAAAAGTGTGTCTCTTGTAGAACGGCCTCAGCGCGTCGGACAGCGGGCGCTCCTCTTCAGGTAAAAGCTCGTCATCCTATCAGAGGCTGAGTCACCTGAGTGATGCTCCCGCCCCTCTACGCCCCTCCCCCTCCTCTGATGACATCATCCAAGACCTGGAGGACCGCCTGTGGGAGAAGGAGCAAGAGGTCAGAACCACACAACTTTAATATTAACATGAACAAACCAAAAAAAGAACTCTGATTACAGTAATATAGTACAATATGTATGAGTATGCAGTACATTACCAGTTATTTTTATACAAATTGTTATGTGGAAATAACACAATGAAAAGAGGTTGCTCAAGCCATTTATGTATGAAGTTCTTCTTCATATATAAAGTGTTATTAGATTGTAGAATAAGTTGTAGTAGCCAGAGAACTGAAGAGAAGAGGTCTAACATTGGAGTTTGAAAGCAGAGGAAGTTTATTCACCACCAGTACAGCACCCAGCAACTCGAGATCTGAACTCTCATTGAGATAGTATTATCCATTCTAGTCCAGTCCTGTCTGCATATGTTTCTGTTGTAGGGAGTACTATACCTCTGAGCGCATAGACCACTTACTTTTTCATATAATCATTAAAAAACAAGTAAGTCAGTTACACTGTGAAATAAATGAGGGCAAGAGTAATTTGATGCAAATAGTTCATTCATTTTCAAATAAGATTTAACAATATTATTCATTTTGTGTCTCCTCTCATTACAAACATCAGTTATTTTTTGTGTAAAATGTAAACAGGTGCAGCACATGCGTCGTAATCTGGACCAGAGTGAGGCGGCCATCATCCAGGTGTTTGAGGAGAAGCAGCGTGTTTGGGAGCGACAGATGGACGAGCTCAGACAGAACTACGCTTCTCGTCTGCAGCAGGTCAGAACATCTTAGCGTCCTCAAAACAGTCAGAACCTGTTAAACAATATTTCTGTGACTTTGTGTTGATTGTGTTGGTTGCTACCTTGGTCTATCTTGTAAAAGAGATTCTGTATCTTAATGGGACAGGTAGAATCTGTATGACTTTCCCTAAATGTTTCCAAAGTTTTACCCATTTGAGAATGAGACACTCTATTAATCCCAAGGGAAAAAAAAAAACATTTAATGGGTTTCTGTTACAGTTACTACATATTAAGTATTCTAATCTTGTTTAAATGTATAAAACCAAGAAAAATATTTGTGTGTCTTATCCAGGTAAGCATTTCCCATCAGTTTAACCTGAGCACTAGTGTTGTAATGGGTTGTAATAAATGTATATTTTGTGTAGGTAACAAGGCGTGCCCAGCGCTCCCAGACGGCTCTACAGGCTCAGATCGGCCGACTGTCCCAGGACAAGAGGCGTCTGCAGGAGGAGATGGCTGCTTTGCTCGCTCAGAGAGAGGAGCTGGAGAGAAAGTGTTTGGACTATAGAAAAGAACAGGCCGACATCCTGCCCCGACTGGAGGAGACCAAGTGGGAGGTACATTTAGAGCTGTGGTTACCAAACGCTTTCTGTCTTATCTTATTGATATTAAAATGTGGTTCACGTCGATTCTGGGAGGTAAAAAAAAGACATCAGCCTAATTTTAGGGGTTCTTTTTCAAAACGCTTGTGTAATCCCTACCTTATTGTGCTTTCCCACACCCCAGTAATTTTATAGTTAATTTAATCAAAGGAGTAGATCCAGGTGCTGCTGTCTCCGGGGTCAGTGAACCACGCGGTGTGTAAATCTCTCTGCACAGTAGATTCTGCATGGTGAAAACCAGGATTTGATTTGCCATGAATGGGAAGAACTGCTCATTTCTCTTAGCTTTGAGCTGTTAGCCAGCGCTCAGCCCCATGGCTCACACATATGTGAACATACCTCAGGGCCTTTATTCAGATGTTCATTTTTAAATGGAAATCCTGAGAAGGCATAATTTGTCTTTAGTTTAGTTTTTTTTTTTTTAATTTTAGCGCTGCATAGTGTTGTACCATATTCAAGTTCATTAAGTGATATATTGCTGTTGTTTCAGGTGTGTCAGAAGGCAGGCGAGATCTCCTTGCTGAAGCAGCAGCTCAGAGAGAGCCAGGCAGAGGTGACCCAGAGGGCAGGGGAGATGGTGGCTCTGAGGGGTCAGCTGAAGGAGCTCAATGCCCAGCTGAGAGAGAGGGAGGAGGCCATGCTGGGCCTCAAAGACTCCTACAGCACCAAGAGCCTGGAGCTGGAGAAGTGTGAGAACGAACTACGCAGGACTCTCTCTGAGGTATGGGTTAGTAATGGGGGCAGAGCTTTTCAGCTCTACTTCCATTCACATGTTTTACTACACACAAAATGCTCTGTTCCATGTCATGAAGCAGTAGTTTTCAAATTAATAGTCACTTTCCACCTTTTGTTCAGCAGAGATAGGGCTGAAAATCATCCAAATTATTTTAGTCAAGTTCTAGTGAGTTTAAAAACACAGTGGAGCACTTCCTGTATTACCACATGACATGACAAGGTGGGTGTTTTCTGTTTGAGAGATGAACTCAGCCTAAATATGCAGCGTTTGTGTGTTTATCATGTGGGAAGAGACATTATAGCATAGATTAGAAAATAGTACAATGCAAAAGTGATTCACAAACCATGGATGTGCTTTTGGTGCAAAAAAATGAATATAATAATTCACAAACATAAACCTGTATATTTCTCTTGCAGGTGTCAGTCCTCCGCGAGAAGCTGGGCGTGTTTGAAGCAGAGGTGCTGAGTTTGAAGCGAGCTCTAAGCGAAGTAAGCCGCGGCGCCGAGGTGGTCGTGAGCCCAAACTTGGCCGCAGCAGGACTGTTACCTCCCTGGGGAATGGTCCACTGCCCCCGTAACCCGAACGAGCCCCCCAACAACGCCCTGACGCCCCCTTCAGACACGCTGCTCAGCCTCCAGAGCGACGAGGCTAAGGCCCAGCGTCAGGAAGCCCAGAGGCAGGAACGGCAGCAACGCGAAGAAGCACAATGGAGACAAGACCCCCACATCACCCCGGACATGCAGGGCCGACCGGAGACTCAAATCCGCCAGGACGCCCCCTTCAGGCACGAAGCGCAACTGCGTCAGGAGGCCCAGCTACGCCACGAGGCCCAGATAAGCCAAGAGGTGCAGCTAAGACAAGATGCTCACCAGCCCCATCGTGAGGCCAACTGGGACGAAGCGGGGGAGCTGCGAAGACAACTGGAGCAACTACAGTCGGCGCTACGCTTAGAGAGACAACAGCGGGAACGCCAAGCTCTCAACTTTGACCAAGAGAGACACACCTGGCAGGATGAGAAAGAGAGGGTTTTGAAATATCAGGCGCAGCTTCAGTTGAGTTACGTGGAGACGCTGCAGAAGAACCAAGCGTTGGAGAAGCGCATGACCCAACTGGGAAGCAAATCTACAACAGCTCCCACGACGACAACCACAACTACGACAACCGCTACTACGGCGACATCCCCGACCTCCTCGAATTCGCCGCCTCCGTCTCTCACCGTGTCTCCCATGTCCCCTCAGCTGCCCCCGTCTTTGCCCGGTCCCATCTCTCTTACCCTGTCCCCGCCCTGTGAAGATCAGAAAGCTCCACCCTCCCTGCACCACCTTGCACCTCCCTGGGCAGGACCGTCCCGTCTGGAGAGGATAGAGTCCACAGAAATCTAAAAAAGACATTCTCCGATCCAGTTCCAAACACAGATTACAAAGACACAAGATCTTTTAAGCCTAATATTACAACATACACTGCAAAAAGTAACAAAGCTAAATTTAAATTACATGAATTAGGAAAGTTTATCTTGACTGAAGTAAATGCACTTGACAAGTAAAATTATCTACAGATAGAACAAGACTTTAGTTATTTATTTGATTAACCGGTCGATGGTGTCTTACTTTACCACATCTCGTGTGGGTCGAATATTTATTTTATAAAGAATTTCTATGGGACAACAGCAAAAAGAAGACGGTATGGTATGAGCTAACTAAAGATTTGGGAGGGAATCATGTGTATAAATGCAGTTTCTTTCTGTTTAAATTGTTGTTTTTGCATGAACTCCTGAGTAGTTATAGTGTTTTGAATGCAGCTTCTGTCAGATATTAATCTAAAAGTTTAGCGAGTTTTGTCCAATCTCCCTTTTTAGTCAACTAATCGATTGGCAGGGCATAGCCTTAGTTACAATTAGGGAAAAAAAAGATGAGAAAAAACAATTCACTACACTAAACTAAATCATATGTTGCTGGAATTAAGACGTAACACTTATTCCATTGGTCCATCATTTTATCAAATCTACTCAAATCTACTCAAAAAGTATTCTTAATTAAAGTAATTTTAACTTACCAAGATATTATTTTTTGCAGTGTATTAGGCTCAGTATATAGTAACATATTATGACAAAGTATTCCTGGAGACATGAGCAGAAATTGTGAAATGTACCATTGAGTAGCTGTTACCAACAAAAGGTTGAGATTCAGTTTAACAAGGATTTTTCAACCTCCGAAGCAGCCTTTTGCTAAATAATTGCACATTCAACTCAATCAGTGTTTGTGAAAAATGTGCCACACTGATATATGGGGAAAAGATAAATATTATTAGATGACAATGGCTTATAGTTACATGTGCACTCAAAATCTTCATATTATTTCTGGCTCTAAGATTATTTAAATGGTTATCTTATACCATGGTCAGTGAGGATTCTGTGTATGTACTGTGCATTATTTTTGTATCACCGCACAGGTAGTATGGGCAACAGTTAAACAAATGAACTGCTGTTGGGAGGGACTGGATTTAGCTTAAACAGAAAAAACTGTGGTTGAACATCCACAGACAGCCAAAAAATTGTTAGATTTAAAAGTTGACTCATTTTATTTGGTGGTACCATGGTATTAGTGGATTAAACAAGGAGCAGTGTGTTACCATACACTGTGGATTAAAGGGAGTGTGACTTTGCCTATAGCATTTAATTCCAGTCAAATGAAGCTCATCAGTTACAGGGACTAATTTAGAGCCAAATTCCATATTTGGAATTGATTTTTTTTGGAAACAGAGAAGCATTCCCATGTTTCCTATGTGGAATGGTATGGCTAGTGGGTTAATTATGTCCATTTATTCAGTCTACGTGCATAACATTTTTAAACACACAACACACACCACAGTTAAAGCTCCATAGATCAGGTGATATTCTGATTTTGGTGTGCATGTAACAAAGCCAATGTTTTTCAAGACAGGGTCATTTAATACCCGTGCTATAAAAGGACCAAGACAATCAGGGATATTGTCAAAATGATCAACAACAATAATATTATGTGCTATTTATTAACTGTAAGTCTGTGTAACTGGTAATGTACAAAAGTAGAACTAGTGCTCAGAGTGTGTGATGTTAACATTTTGGCCAGAGAGCGCCTTATCATTTGTTCCCAGCATGTGTATGATACTAATAGGTGCTGGAACTATGTGAAAAAAAACAGAGTGTTATTTTCATTCATTTTAGTGCTTTAATTGTAAATCTGAAACAGGTTATTGCACATAGTTGGGCTTTTTCTGTTCAATCTTGCTTGGTATTTTTCATGAACATGCACAGGTCCAACATGCATGACCCATTGAATCGTATCATTAAAACTAAAATAGATTATATATTTTGTACGAAAAGATAATCAAAGCCCCAAAAGAATAGAAAATACGTAATAATAATTTAGCTTTAGTAGTGCATCGACTCACATTCTCCACTAGAGGACGGTAGAGATTTTTCATAGTGCCCCAACAAAAGCAAACAGGGAAAGTGCAATGACCATATATGGAAGCACACAAATTTGATTATCAACATTATTTTGTCATTCACGTGGTGCATTTATAGCCAAGAAATGTGAGATAGTAGTCCCCAAAGTTTAAAAGAATTTTATAGAATGTATGATACAGTAGACAGAAATACCTATAATACTTCTAGATTGTAAATGTGTGAGAGACAGAGTGCGTGAGTGTGCATGTGCGTATACCTATGAAGAGCTTCAGCTTATGAGATTGATGATAGAGGGACTAGTGGCAATAGAGCTAAGAGAAGTTTAGATATATTAATTAATTAAGGTTTGGGAATGTTTTTTTTACAGTTAGTGCTAAATAGTAGGCTCTGGAGGGACCATAACATAAACTTCTGTTGCAATGAACAGGCATAAACTGTTATATTTTTGACTGTTTTACATTTTTTTTAATTCATGGTTTAAGGCTAGTGTGGAGCAAATTTGTTATTTGAAGTTACTGCGAACATGTTGTCAAGCCTAGCCTTAAACATAACACATTTCCTAAACTTAAAGGTGCTCTATGTAACTTTTCTGATTGGGGTCTGTAAATTGCTTGTCTCCATTGAGATGTTATTGCTTTGTCTGGAATGTTCCATAATATGGCATCTTTAAAAAAATATATATTTCTGTGAGCAAGTCTATTTCCCCACAGATCTGACCTGAAAAACACATCTGATCATTAACTTGTCCTGATGGCATAGCCTGCTTGGCACCGTAAAGACTGATCACTCAAATGCAATTACAGCAATTACATCTCCAAGGACAAAAAACAGTGACAGATCCTTCACCAGAAAAATGGTTATTCATTACTTTGAATGACCAATCGCTGCAGACTGTCCCTCTGGAGTGTACTATCTAGAACCAACCAAATGATTAAAGTTATTATTACAAACAATGGCAACAACAGTGAGACGAAAGAATGAACACTGGGTCTGCATATCCTTCTGGAAAACTCTTAATTCTGTACAGTTCGTTTAAACCAAGGCGGGGAGAGGAAGGTTGTTTAATTTATAAGTTGAATGCTGGCCTCTTTACAAAGGCTAACTGCACTATGTAGTGTCCTACACACAAGTTCGGATGTACAGTAGACTCAGATGTGAATATCATGGCTTTTATATGTGTTGTTTATGCCAGCATACAAAGATGTTGCTCAAAAATATTAACTTATCTCTAAGGTATTACATAGTATTATCATCTTTATTACTGTTATTATATTGTAGTGAATTGAAAGAGAAAATATGTGCCATTTGAGCTTTCCTTTATGTGTTTTTTTAAACTGTGTAGATAGCCTATTGGCCTACCATAATGGTGCAATCATAGCAACCTTGTCCAAAAATGATGTTGCTTTTAATGTAGTTGGTATAAATGTAGTTCAAGTATTGCATTGTTTAGAGAACAAAATGCTACCAATTTTATACATGTTTCAGAATTATTGTTTGCATTTCTGTTACTGTTCTGGCTTGATTAAACCACTCCTTTGTTCAGCAGACCTAATAAAGATGTGAAGAATTCAGCGCCTGAAATTCATTTTAGGCTACAATGCTCAAAATACATTGTTTGTCTCTATTTATGCATTATTAATCATCCATGCATTTAAGAGGACATCATTATATATTGTATGATAGTATATTATTATTATTATTATTATTATTATTATTATTAGTAGTAGTAGTAGTAGTAGTAGTAGTAGTAGTAGTAGTAGTAGTAGTAGTATTAAATTAGATAAAATTTTGTCGTCTCCTTTAGCAAAAGCAATATTCAATTTAAAAAACGTAAAATTGTCCTTGATCAGTTTCCGTAGCCAATCGTGATGCTATGTTGTTAGCATGTTAGCTAGCGGTTTAGTTATGTTGGATTAAGCTGTGTTTTTTAGATTATTTTTGACCTGCCAGTTGTGATTAAAACTAGTAAGTATTTGTCTTTTTCTATGTAAAGGCGAAATTGATTTATACTCATGAGCACATCATTTTATTTAGTTGTTAATGAATTAATTAAGTGATCGAAGGCAATTCACATTCAGAAATATTTAACATTCAGAAAAAGTTTTTAAGAGCCTGCGTTAAAAAACATTTAAATACACATTCAAAAAAAGTCCCATTTTCCTCACAAATATAACGCAATTTGTAGACAATATTTGTTTCCCTGTTTTATGGGACACGGGCTGAATACGAGGACATTAAACATATGATGTTAACGTTATACTTCTTTTGTTTGTTTGTTGTTAGCTGAATGTACTGTGCTGTGGACAAAATAATGAATTGCCTCCAAAACAGATCCCACGCGTATGTTGCGATGTTTTCCTTCATAGTTTACTGCAGAGAATGACTCACAGTGTGTCTTATACACATTCATACAGATGGAGTTGTTAACAGTGAATAGAACTGAAGGTCGTTTGCGCTTAAGCAAGGGTTAAATATGTTCTTTCTTATACGATGACATGTGGGTCAATGACATGACGTCTGTCCTGTTGCAATTTCTTCAATTAAACGGGTTAACCTTATAATAATAAGTCACCACCACCAGTACCACTCACCTCCATGTAACCAAATCATTTTTTCATAAATTATTAGTTATTCTGCATGTTTTGTGTGCTTAAAGTGTTCAAATGTCATGTGGTGTGACCGTCCGCCCTTAACTAGTGATTTTTAAACTTCTTTAAAATAACCCTAAATCAAATAAATGTATTTTCTTTCTTTTTTGGCATATTCTCTTAAGTGTTTTGTTGTTCCACATGAAATTTCAGCTTTCTTAATTAGATATTTCCCCCATAATATTCAAACAAATATTGCCTGAGCGTGTCAATTTTTTCAGATTTCATGTTTTTAAATATCAATGTGTTCAATCATGTTCATATTACTCAGAACTTAGATTAACATCCCTACCATGTATTCTAAAATAAAACAATTTTAAGGTTATTCTCGGCCGCACCACATGACATTTTTTAAGGTTGTAGCCAATTTATGTACATAAAAAACACTAAACATGCTTAATACAAATGTCAAACAGAGATTTATGCAAACCTGACATTGTAAATATTTGAAAAATATATTTAACAGAAACAAAAATGTTAAATTTGCCTGTTGAAAATCCTACGTCAGAGGCTTAATCCTGCTCCATTGACCCATGTGTAACTGCGATGCTGTGTTTAGCCTTGGCCTGCTAGTTATTTGTAGGTGGTAATAATAATAATAATATTTATTTGTATAGAGCTTTTTAAGACGTTTTATGTAAGTAGACAAAGAAAAGAGTTGTTCAAGAAAACAGAATGGATATGATTCATTTGTGTGTTTTCAGGCTCAAGAATGGTTGTCAACCTCTGTCTGCCGCAGTTCCACACAGCAATTAATTGCAACAAGGTATTTTCTTCACTTTGTGAAATGTATTTATTTATTTGTTTTTATTGAGTCAGTAATCAAACCATACAGGCTTGCAAAACATTTAAGATGTCACTTTTGAGCAGTTAATGAAAAAAATAAATAAATAACATTGATATAAATAACATTGATATAAATACTGTTACAATGCCACAGGATCCAAAGTAGTGTAACCATTATTATAAAGCCAAGGGACCTTGGTTTTGCATAGCTTCAGTGAAGATTGTTATCTTCACTTTTATATTGATATTGTTTAAACCACAGGGGAATTAGTTAAGGTAAAGATAAGAGAATATTTAAAAATATAATATACAGCTTCTTGTGAGTGAAATTAATGTATACTATTTAAAACGGCGCAAAGGGGAGGTGGAGGTCAGGAGAGGGCATTCACTTGAGTCAGAGACTAAATCTGACCTTGTGGACTTTTTTACGTAGATATTTTCTCATCTGACCATCACAATACACTTTACATTCATATTCATACATATGAAGGAAGTGTGGGACTACACATTCACACTATTCTGTATCTCAAGGTTTGGTTAAATAATCAATGGAAAGTTACTAGAGGTGATGTAACTTCCACAAACAGGAAATAAATAAATAGATATAGAATATAATAATGGGAATAGAATTGAATGTAATTTTCTACTTGTAGGCTCATTGTGCACTTTTCCTAAGCAGGTTAAAGTTGCACTGTGTATCCTTTTTGCTGGACATCTAGTTGTCTCTATGGTGATATTGTCTCCATAGAGAAATACTGTGGAATGTTCCACAGTATGGCATTACGCTTATTTAACTGGAGACAGCAGGTGACACTACAGAGATAATTTGCATGTCAGATTTGTGGAGAGTTGAGCCCCACCACAGTAAGAATGCAAGTCTTTAGGTCCAGTAAAACCTAAAAACCTAAATGTTAATGAGTAAATGCAAGATGGATATGTTTAATGCCAGACTGGGACATTCAAGACAAAAGTCTCCATGGAGACAAGCAGGTGGCGGACCCTCAACCAGGAAAAGGTACACAGTGCACCTAAATGTAATAAGGATGAGAAGCCATGTTATGTTATAGTGCTTAGAAAAGTCAGAATAAATATACTTAGATTGTAATGTTAACAATGTACTGGTAATTCGATTAAATTCCAGTTCCATATTATTGAAGTCTTTATAATGCAAATGTTTTGTGTGTTGTGTTATAGCTGTGTGCAGATGGATATGACGTCACAAACCTTGTGTCAGCTGACCCTTCCGTGAGGAGACGGGGTTTTAAACTGGAGTACTTCCTGCGTCCTCCTCTTCAGGTGATTTAACACTGTTGACATAAATAGTGAAAGATCTTTTTACTTTCCTCTTATAAACAAAACAAATTAAGGCCTGAAAAAAACTATAAAATCTCTCAAAATAAGTTCAAGTGGGCAATACATCAAAATATTCTAAATGTTGTTTTAAAAATGTATATGAGGTAAATTGTTTCTGGAAAAAAAGAACTGTTTAAAAATAAAAACTTCCAAATAGGGATATAAAACTGTTTCTATTATACTGTTATACTTTCACATTTGTCTGTTTAAACTTTAAAGACCTGTTTTTGCACATTTTACATTGTCATTTTCAGGATACTACAACAAAATATTCAGGTATACTCAGGTATACATTTTTGTCAATGTTAGCCACCCCTACACAGTATAAATAACTTTGATACTCAATCTGTTTTAAGGTGAAAATCAAGAACATTGTGATTGTTTTTAATATATTAGCTGAAAAGAAAACAGGTTAACTTTTGTTGTTTTGCAGGTGACGCTGACGTTTGAATTCAAAGTGGAGTTATGCAGAGTGGATGTGGAGCTGTGGCCCTGGGGCATGGACCGTGGACAGGCTTGTAAGAAACTTGAGATCAGCACCTGCTCTGGTTCATTAGCGTCTCCCTCAGGTGACCAAATTCAACAAAACAAAACTCAAGATCATCCACAAAGGACAGAAAGTAAAGACGGTAACCTTTCACAAAGCAATGGACATCTGTGGAGGGACCAGGCACAAAACTGGGGTGCAAGTGAAGCCCAGACATCTGCATATCAATCTAACAGGGAGTCTTCTAATACTGACTTCAAACTAGTGGGGCGTTGTGAGCTGAGAGAGGAAACCAAAGTATGTTTCTCTCATAAACATTTTAGGCCCCGACCTCCTTTCCAGCACCCTCCTCCTCCCTCACCCACAAACTGCCGCCACGACGAGCTGTGGAGTCGGGGGGTGCAGTCTTTAGGTGCCGTGACTCAGCTGCGCGTGGCTCTGCCTTTTGGGGGCGCTGCGTCTGCTCTGGGGCTCAAAGCGCTGTCCGTGTGGGGTCAGCCGGCGAAGTGTTGTTCAGAGGATGAAGTGGAGAGGATAAGAAAAGCTCATGAGGCCAGTGAGAGACCGAAACAGATGCCTGTACCTGTCACTCCTGTTTGTCCGCCCAAACTTCAAAAAAGAGCACCTACAGCACAAAGGTAAAAGATAGAATGTTATAATTATATTTTTTAATAAGAAAATATAAACCACAGAGAAGAGAAGGTAGGAGTATGATTTGTATAATTTGAAAGGTGGGCTATGTAACTTTTCTGATGAGTACATTACTTGTTTTTCTCCATGTTATTATTTGACCCTGAACGTGCCACAGTATGACATTTAACTTGCATTTATTCAATTACTAATGTTTTTATTGCAAGGAAAAACTCTGAAAAGCACACATTCTTTCTGTGAGTGAGCTTGCGTCTGCATTTTAAAGCCTTTGCTGTAATTAAGCTCAATTTATATTACATTATATAGCAATCAAACATAACACTACAAAATATCAAATTGAGAACAGTTTTATAGTGACATTTTTGCACATATTTGAACCCTGCGTGTAGATTACACATTGTTCAGTTCATAAAAAAATATAATAACAAAAATAGTACCTTCTGTTTTCATCAAAACACTTAAGTCTTCAATCATCTTTCTTTTGTGGATTTGATATTGATTAATTGCAATTTTCTTTTCTTTTTTGAAGTTCACAAGTGCCTGAAGAGTTCCTTGACCCCATCACACAGGAGGTGATGGTTCTGCCTATGCTGCTCCCTAGTGGTGTGTCAGTGGATCACAGCACTCTGGAGGAATACCAGAAAAGAGAAGCCACATGGGGTCGGCTGCCTAACGACCCCTTCACCGGAGTCCCATTCACCGCCACCTCTCAAGCTCTACCCCATTCTCAGCTCAAAGTCCGAATAGACCACTTTCTCCTGCAGAGGGGGCCACTAAAACACATAGATGGGAGGTTAGGGAGGCAAGCTGAAGTGAGAAATCCACATCCTTCAAGACTTGTAGCTTCTGAAACTAGAGAAAGAACTTGCAATGCTGAACAAAGTGAGACTAAAGCTATAAATAGTGGAAAACAAGACTTAAAAATATCCACTAAGAACATACGAGAAGATAGTCAAGATACTCTACTACCTCAAGCAAAAAAGCCTAGAAATGATGAAGCCTCAGGTGAGTGTAAAACTTATAGAGCCCATATTACTCTTTTTTTCTGATCTATGTTATAATCTAGTTTCCTCATCACAAAAATACCCAGAGTTGTGTTTTGTTTCATTCACACATATTTAACACAAAAATTATACCAACATTATACCATGGCTTAAACTTCACAAGAATACATTAGGATAAAATGGAACATTTAAAGTTGCACTGTGTAACTTTTCTACTGGAAAGGGTAGATGACACTCTCCATGGAGATATCATTATATTTAGAATCTTTCACATTACAGCCTTAAACTTCTCAATCATATTCAAATACAGGTGTTTTTATAGTGTAAAAATACCTTCAGAAACATACATTCTTCTCTCACTTAAAAATTTCATCTCCTTGTGTCTATGGAGATAAATAAGTTTAATGCCATTCAAACTGAAAAGAGTCAACCAAGGACAACAGTGTCACATCCCTTTGCATAGGTCTGAGTTCGAGTTATTAAAAATGGTTCATAACATGACGGCATGCTGGGGTCAATTTTTCCAAATACTGATTTTACAATATACTTTTTCAGGCACAGGTGGGAAAATTACAAAGAACAAATATTGTACAGAGATTATAAATAGGACATAATGTGTCTGCTGTTGAAAATAAGATGTTAATTTTGTCCTGTACAGAGGCCACCTGCAGCACTCATGAACAGCGACTGTCAGCCAGTCTGGACGAAGCTCTGTCCTCTGCTCTACAGGGCCGACCCTCCTTCACATCCAACCTGAGTCTGAACCAGCCACAGCACACTGAGGCTAAAGGCACAACAAGCAAAGGTACCAGCTTTAAACATGAATAATAATAATGAATAATACTGCTGTTGTAGTTTTGAATTATTATGTTGCTTTTATGTTGTTTTTTTCTGATTGCACACATGGTTGCAAAACAGTACAAATATAGACATTGGTAATCAATCATCCTATATTTCGCAAAATTGAACCTTGAGAGCTTTTAGTCATGTTATAATGTTGTCACCTCATCAAAAACATACCTTGCTTTGTATCATTCACATGTTTGGCTGAGCCTTTATTGTTAGTCTGTCTACATCTCCAATGCTCAAATTCCTCTGTTCCACCTGGTGATGTCATGAAGTAATAGTTTTCAAGGTAACAGCTACCTTTCACTTTTCAAAAGAAAGAATTAATAATAACAGTAAAACATTATCAGTACAATAATCATAATATTATTATCTATATGAACAGCAATACAGATCGATATGTACACATTCATATATGCATGCTGGAAAATGTTTTAATCCATTCACTTTTTATGCAATACTTGAAACAAGCATGACTTTTACTGACTGAATGCCTGTTCTTCTAGGTATTTTTGACCTGTAAAACCACCTGTAATAAATGTAAGGTAGAACTGTTTAATGTCATACTGTGGAACATTCCAGGGAGAGCAAAAACATCCATGAAAACAAGGAGGTGACAGACTCCCTACCAGAAAAGTTGCCTAGTGCACCTTTAATGTTTGTCAATATCGCCCACTCGTACATGTTCCAGTAGATTTATTGAAATTACTTGGAAATCTGACAAAAGCCTTGTGGCTTAAGATTTCTAAATACGGCATCTTCCCACTGTCCTCAAAGGCTGATTTTACTGAATAGAAAAACAACCTTGTACCCGAACAAAAGCACTCGTTCAACAACATGTTCTGTGTGAAGGACGTGTATGTAAAGCCCAAACTGTCCATGGAGTGTTCACATGTGGCTCAGCTGCTGATGTGTAACCCTATTAAGAGACACGTGAATAAACATAACAAGTTTTCATGTAGATTACTGCCTTGAAGGGCCCAGATTATGCTATTTTCTGTTATTATGTATTTTCCTCATCACAGACATACCTAAAGTTGTGTTTTGTTTGATTCACATATGTCCTGCATGGTTAGACTCTTCTCTCAAACAGATGTAAATGTAGACAAATGCAACGGGATTACTCAAGTCTGTGCAAATGAAGCAGAACACAACTCCTGGTGTGTTTTTGAGGAGGTAACAACATTATAACATAGATCTAAGATGAGATGATGTATAAATATGAGGAAAAATGTGAAGAAAAATGTGAAAATGCTCCACACTACATATCTTTCTAATACTTAATATATAATACATAATGGATATAACCAGCCAGATTCATATTCCTCAGAGGTATCTGTAATATCTGATATAGAATATGTGTTGTGGACATCATATTTAGTCTAAGTCTTAAAAACTTTATTGGACTAACTTGGTGTCCATAGTGATAATAAAAATAAGTGTGTGTGGGGAAAAGCCTTTTTGAAGTTGCAATATTTTAAGTAAGGTTTATAAATGTGATGGGAGAATGCGTTTGATTCATTTTAAAACCTCTTGGGGTGTAGATTTGACTGTTCACCACTGACCACTTAAACTGACTTAAACTGATTCATTGTACATTGATCAATATCTGTATTAGGGATATCGTATTTACATTGTGTCTTATAAACTTTCAACTTTATATCAATGCGATTTTGTGACAGCCTTTGTTAAAGCCTCTTAACTTCATTCATAAACTTGAACTTAAATTATCTTGATCTTTTTTGTGCTCTTTTTCTCTTTTTTTCAGATGAGAAGACCTGCTCTGCCTGCTCCTGTTCCCTCTCTGTTTACTGCACATCTTCCTCTCCCTTCTACCGTCTCACCTGTGGACACTTCCTCTGTCGCTCCTGCCTACAGACGCCTTCTAAAGCTCTGGACCCGAAATGGACTTCCACCTCCAGGAACATCTCCTGCCCGACCTGCCACAGCTTCACTCCGCGCAGAGACGTCATACGAGTACATCACTGAATAGGCATAGCGCACGTAACCAATGGTATTTCAGTAACTGTGCAAGGTCAACACTGCAGGGAACATGAGAGAAGGTGGGCAGTATTGTCAAAATTATGTCACAAGATTATAGAAAATATCTTTGAAAATACTCAAATTTTGTTCCTTTTCCACAAAAACTTAAAAGTACCCTATAGGTTTTCTTGTGGGGGGGTCTTGTCTTTATGGAGGTGTTATTGCATTGCCTGGAGTTTTCCACATTATTGTCATTATCTGCCTCAGTGAAAGGTCTGTAACTCCATCAGGTCAAGGTACACGTCTGTGAAGAGATTACCCCACTCACAGTAAGAGCGTTTCTCAAGGTATTTCTGAGTGATAAAACACATGCAGTTGTACATTATTTATTAGATTGCTCCAGAAAATGACCTACACTACCAGTCAAAAGTCTGGGCTCACTCTTATTTAGTGTTTTTTTCTATATGTTTGCAACTTTATACATTTAACAGAAGACCTCAAATATTTGAAGTAAGATCTATGTAGCAAAGTTATTTCACTTTTTTCTTTGCAACATAATTCCATATGTCTTACTTCAAGTATTTGATGTATTTTGTAGAAAAGGCACTGAATGAGAGGGCATTTCCAAACTTTTGACTTTTCAGTTTTCATCTAACTTAAAAGTACTACGATAGCTATGTAGCAATAATCGAAGTTGACAAAAAGACATGACTGAATGAATCTTGGGAATTTATGAAAGAAAAATCACCTCTGCTCTATGTAATGAGTTTTAAAGAGAAAGATTGTACTGTCATAACCTTGGTGCCCTTATGCAGCCATTTTGTACTGACAAAGAAAGGCTACGGAGAGCAAGAGGACACTGATAATAAAAGTGGAAATTAGGTTAACCAAGGCTGTTTTCTGTGTGGTTGCAGATAGAGTGCACATGTTTATTTCATGTACATCGAGGGACAAATGACCAAATTAGCAACTTAACAAATTGTAAATAATTAATAAATGCTTAATCAAACGCATTAGTGCTGTTTTTGACTGTATTTTACATCATCAACAACATCATAATCAGATCAGACAAACACTGTTAAATATATGTCTTTTGCTTTGCCAAAAATTCCATACAGCTTGTTAAAGGTGCACTGTGTAACTTTTCATGTGGAGGTCCATCACCTGCTTGTTTCTATGGATATGTCATTGCTCTGCCTCCATGGTTTGACGTTAAACAGCTCTTCCTTAAATTAATTAAATTACAGGTGGTTTTATTGCTCAAAAATGCCTACGAAAACAGGGATCTGACTGTGAACAGGATTGCCTCTCCACAGATCTGACCTGCAGCTTGGTCTGGTTTGGTCTTCGTGATGAAAGAAAGGTTTAATGCCATGCTGGGAAACATTTTAGATGGCAATAAAGTGGTGGAAAGTGAACCAGAAAAGTGACACAATGCACCTTTAATTCATGCCAGTATATTATGTTATTAGGTTTTTTCTTTCAGAGTTTTTGTTTTCCTCCCTGACAGTTTTGGCTGCTCACTAGCGAACTAGAACTAGAAAATAAAACTCTTGGTCTGAAAAAAAGAATCTAATAACATAAATTATCATAAGACATGCCAATAGCTTTTCCAAAAATGTCATGTAGTTTATCTTGTTCCCATAGATAATGCATTGATCTGAATTGTAGTTTTTATTTATATATTAATAACTTTTTTTCCCCTCTGGAAAGCGTTAATTCTAAGTCGAGAGCTCTCACTGCTAATTGGTCACTATTTGTTCCAGCGGTCTGACACCTCCTTACCGTCTTTTTTTTACCTGTTAACACTCTCCCCTTTTTGTCTGTGCACTATTTCCCTGAAAGCAGCTCTTATTAGCCACCACAGCCACAAACAGCCTTTCTGATGATGGTTTCCCTTGGCAACGGTACACTTTAATGAAGGTCATGAACTTGTATCCGCCACATCTGAGATTTAAGAAGCCAAACACTCAGCAGCGGGGCTCAGTTTTTAAAGTGTTCAACCTGAAGATGGTCCGATCCCAACTCAGACCAATGATTACTGTCATGGTGTCATTGGGCAAGACACTTACCCTGCTTTGTCTGCGTGAATGTGACAGTGATCGGCAGGTCTGTCATGATAATTACAATGTTGACTTATCATTCAATATGCTGGAACAATATATTTGGGGGTCTTAATATTTATTGTATATACTTTTTTTTTTTTTTTTTTTTTTTTTTTTTTAAAAGTTTTATGGCAAAATGGCTATGTAATGTGATAAGATCTGTCCAATAGAGAGTTCAATAAATTAAATATGATTTTGTTAATTATAATTAGTTAATTCTGTTATTTATTTGTTGCGGCTCAAGGCTTTTAATGATACTGAATATTTAAATAGGTTTACTGGGATAATCCTACCTTGTGTCAGTGGCATAAAGTAATGATCATTTATTGCAATATTTCTCTGTAGCAGTATATCATGCTTCAAAATCTGTGAACTTGGCAGGCCTTGGTGGTGGTGGATGGGGCAGTGGTGCAGATTGGCAGCCTTGCTTCCATCAGTCAGTTGTAGGGCAGCCGTGGCTTCAAATATAGTGAGTATGGAGCATATAGAGTGAATAAATAAATCCTGATTAGAGTGTATACTACTCCAAAATGGTCATGTGCAAAGGGACTTCACATTATTACATTACATTATAATTATTACGCTATTAAATATTTTGGAAACACATAACATAAAAATAATCCAAGTCTAACACATTATGATCAGTGCAAATGAACTTAAATGAACTCGGTCCACATCCTTTTTACGCGCAAGAAAATACGGCATTACGGTAATAACAAAATGCATCTCACTCAAAAAATGTCTTGATCACCATGTTTGCGTTTCATTTCCACTATATTCAGGTTCATTTGCACAATATTTTCTGATTAAATATGGTGGTAGACTAAAAGAAGTGTATATAATATTTTTCTCTGGGGCCGAGTACCGGATAGTGCGCTGTCCGGGTTTGGGCCCCTGAAAGGGTGTTTGGGGACCGCTGCCTTACAGCTTGTGATACTCTCTTTTGCTAATTAGAACATGTGCTATATTCATGTATTTATGTTGTGTAATCATGTTGCTACTGATCAGTCAGATCTTACGCAGGGCTACGTGGCCATAATGAGACACTGACCTATGGCTGCGTTATAGGCTGATAATAATAAACATAAGAAGACAGAAAGGTCTGTGTGGTGATCATAATTACCATAGAAGAATAGTTTTGTGCATGCTCAACATAAGAAGCAAACAATCAGACTCATTTATTTTAATCCAATTAGCTGTCCATAAAATGTAATTAGCTGTTTTGCCATTTTGACTTGATCGATGTTTACGGGTGTTATTGTGAAAACTTATTCAAAATATGGTCTTGAATACTGAAAAAGGCATTTTGTTCCCTCAGACACCACCGGTCTCCGCGGATTTATTTATTTCCAAGATTTGATGCAAAACCATATCTCCCGTGACCTCTTGGCACATGGACGCGCGCGGTGGCCTTCGCGACGTGAGCGTGCGGAACACAACTCACACTGACGTCACGCACCAGTGTGGACCGCTTTGTTAGTTTTAGTCCATCAGTTTATAAGTGAGAGATCGACCGGGGGATAACGAAACAGACACGGAGAACAGGCGGAGGAACAACGCAACCTCGAGCGCAGACACGACCGTAGCCGCAGAGATGTCGCACTCCACGCTGCCCCTGTGCGTCCTGGGACTGATCGCCCTCTCCTCCGCCTGCTACATCCAGAACTGCCCCCGAGGAGGCAAGAGAGCGCTGCAAGACCCCAGCCTCAGACAGGTGAGCGCACGCCCCGGGGACTAGAGGGGCACAATGATGTAGTGGAGTGAACTGGACAACATGTGTGTGCGTAAAATCTACTATTGGCACCTTTTAGTGAGTTATTTATGGCACAACTTTGAAATGGAAGGAATTTTGATGATTTATTTCATTACTGTAGTGTATAAATATAGCTATAGTTATACCTATTTTAACACTCAATCTTGTTAACATGGAATTGAACCAAAATATTATTATAATTTAATGTCTATGGTCAAAAGTGTTATACGACAGAACAATTTAGGCTACTTCGAAATTCCTTTTATATCCAGTACAATTAGATGAATATATATGCTATTTCTATATTGCAGGCTATATAGAAATTGATAATAAATTGGAAATGAATTGGACATTATTCTTATAGATTCAACATTTAAGAAAAAGATCACAAATAAAAGACAAATCATTTTCCTGCTTTATTCGTGCTGAGATGAAGGAAATGTTTTTCTTTTGTCATCCTCTAGTGCATGTCGTGTGGTCCTGGAGAGCGCGGCCGCTGCTTTGGCCCCAGTATCTGCTGTGGGGAGGGCCTGGGCTGCCTGATGGGGTCCCCAGAAACAGCTCACTGTGTGGAGGAGAACTACCTGCTCACCCCCTGCCAGTCTGGAGGGAGGCCCTGTGGGTCAGAGGGGGGGCGCTGTGCTGCCTCGGGACTCTGCTGTGATGCTGGTAAAAATTAGGGACTTAGAGATCGACCTGTGTAGACTGACTGATACTTTATTGATCCCCTTCCTTTGAAGAAATTCAGGATCTCCGTGACTATATTTGTGGTTAGCTGTACCAAATATGTAGTTCCCAGTTACATACATTTTATAGTACGCTGGAGAATGTGTTTTGTATTGGTAGCATTGAAGTTCACAAGTTAAAGATGTATCGTGTAACTTTCTGGTGTGTTGCTGCTTTGTCTCAAATGTTTCACATATGGCATTAAACTAAAACAGTAGATAGATCAATAGATTTAATGCCGTACAACACAGAACATCCTTATCACATCTAACAAACAAGTAGCAGACCCTCATTAGAGAAGTTACTTTAAGTTATAAATCTATTCCTTTCATCTGATTTACGATTAAAAGATTTGTCTTTATGGGATATTTGTATTTATTTTGAGTTAAAGTATATTTTTATCTAACACCTTGGATTTATTTTATTATATTTGTATTTAATAACATTGCATTGCTTCATAAACCTACGTAGTTACATTTTTTTTAGCACTTTTACACCTACAACACATATATTTATAAATCTAAAGTTACATTTTGTGTTTTGCAGAGAGCTGCGTGCTGGACTCCGACTGCCTGGTGGACAGTGAACCTTCAGAAGGGGTCCACAGCTCGCCCACAGAGCTGTTGCTACGCCTGCTGCACATAGCCAGCAGAACACAGACTGAGTACTGACACTAGAGGGCGCTCTCCCCCTCTCAGAGCAAACCTACAGCACCCCCCCAGCCTTGACCCTGCACCAGCCGAGACCATGAGCCCTGATAGTACACTCCCGGAGGACCACACACCTATGAGGCTGCCTTCGATGTGCGACGTGGTAGATATAGCCTATTTCTAGACCAGAGGATTAGCTGAATTCAATTGTGTTTTAGCTAAATAATCTAAAGCATCGATTTGTGTAATATTTTTGACATTTAATCCTGTGCAATACTAAATGAAGTGAGTTAAGACACAACAATAAAAGTGGATTTAAAAACACTGTTCTCACTGAGGTTTATGTAAATCGGCGAATAAAGCACATCACAGCCATTTATTTTAAAATTGTAAAAAAAAAAAAGTCAGATTATGATGAGTGGGGTCTGCTTTGTTACTGCGCAGAGGCTGTGAAGCTAACTGAAAGCACTACTCTGTCAGAAGGTCTGTTACTCAAGTGGATTTTTCATTGAGGCTAATTTTAAAGTGTATTTAATATGTAAATGTATATAAATAGAGCTGAGTTCTTAAATAATATACCTCGACCTGTGAAATTTTCATCCAAAATGCAGGGGCAATTTATGCACAAGGAAGGAAGGTTGCAGAACAGACAGAATTTTCTACATTTTGTTCAATTCCAGACAACAGAGTGTAAAAAAAAAACTTGAGACAGTCCAACTACAGCTGCTAATTTGTCTCACGTGTCTCTCAAATGTAGACAACATCTCTCCAAAATGTTCATAGCATTAAGAGGAAAATGTATAACTTCTTCGGCCTGAAATAAGTTTGGTGCTTCGAGTTTTGAGTCTGCAAAAATCCATTCGTTTTTGTTGGGGGTTTTAACTCCTAAACCGCCGAAGTTTTTACCTTTATTCTGCTTCTCCATGCGGTCATGTTAAAACGTGATTTGTGCACAATGGAGTTTTCATTTTAAGCCCCCCTCAGGCTGCATCAACTAAGATTTTTTTATCATTTGGCTCTACCGTGTCGTTTTCATTTGCTGATTCAACAAGAACAACGCCAACTCCGATCAAACAAGTGTCTGACATGATTACAATAACTACACTGACTTCAGAGGAAAAGGTAAATGAAAAATTAAGCCTACGTTTGGTGTTTGTTATGCCTCTAGTACAGGTTATGTAACAATATGAGGAAGTGGGTACATGGGCCTTGATCTCACAGTGTGCAGCACCTAAACGGTTCATGGTCACAGCTCAATGAGATTTATTTGGTCCAAGAGTTTGGTGGAGGCAGGACGACAGCTCCATCTGCAGTGCGACATCCTCAGGACAGTATCCCAGGTGTGTGACAGTAAAAAAGCCCCCTCCTCTCGGTTTATTGTTCTGGGGGCACATTTCCGTATTTTAATTGCCTCTTTTAATACAGTGACGATGTTTGTTGTTCTCTTTTCTAATGATGTTTGTTCCGTCCCAGTCCATAATGTGGTTCTCTCTTTTACAGTGTCAGACATGGAGTGTTCAAAGTTTGCTTCCCTTTTTCCATGTGTTGAACGCCCTCCCTGCTTCCCTGATTTATGTTTTATTCCAGGGCCCGCAGGGTATTTCGTATATGACAAAAACAAAAAGCATAACAGGAACAACTCAAATCGGCCATCTATAAAACTGTAAAAGACAAAACCACATCATAAACTGGGACAGAGCAAACATCATTGAGGCAGAGGACAATAAACATTGTCACTAGATTAAAGAAGCAATCAAAGGACTATAAACTGGGACAAGGGGCTTTTTCCTCTCACACACCTTTGATACTGTCCTGAGGAAGTTGGACTGCAGATGGCGCTGTCCTCCTGCCTCCACCGGTAGCAACACAGCTCCAAAACCTGTTTCACAGCAACATCCCGTGAGCACTGTGAGGAAGTCCACTAGTGAGCAGGCAAATCTGTCAGCTAAAACAAACTCTTGGTGGTTCATGGTCTTGTTTTAAGATGCTTCAGTGCAAACCTGAGACTGATGAGACTCCTGTCAAACTGAGTAAACATGGCAGTGCACCAAATAACCAGAGTGTGTCACTGTGGCACTAAATCCTTTTAATGAATCTGTGTTTATTCTAATGTATGTAACATTATTATTAGTCTCATAGACAGATTATAGTACTACAACAATACCTGCATGTGATCAAATAAGTTATCCTGTTAAATGAAGGTTATTAAATGGGAGTCATATGCAAATGCAGTGGAGTGGGTAAAAGAGATGTCCCAGACTTCAGTGGTCAGACATCTATTCATACTTGATGAACACATCCAGCCCTGTACCTCAGGAGAGCCTGAAACCCAACAAGGCTCTGACATGACACAAGCCAGGACAACAGCTCTGTCTGCAAACCACATGAGCCGTGAAGTGGACAGTGACGTAGTCTGATAATCCCTCTGTAGATGATTGATCATTAACCGTGTTGTCCAAACAGGCACGGCCCTCAAAAGATGTTAATAACAGGAGTAAACTGTCGAATGTCAGTGGTCGTCACAAGATCACGTGTCACATCAAGACATGGAAGTGAAGTTTGTGCTGTAGTGTCTTAAAGCATCATCAGACAATCTCCTGCAGACTTTATTGTTCAGGGATGTAGTGCAGACATGAGGGACTCAGAAATGAACAGAATCAGGCTTTAACAACAATGCTAACTGTCTATTCTCAAGAGGGGCTCCAGATAACCTGCCTGCTACAGCCATGGTCAAATGTGATGGTAAAGCCTTTTCTTGAGTTGATGTAGCGCAGTAGAGTATCAGGAGTATCCACTTCTTGTCGAACCAACAAATGAAAAAGCACATCTTGTTATGCTTGTCTCTGATTGGTTAATCTGCCTGTGTGGTTGCGTGTGGTTCTGGCCAGGTAACAAGGAAGGGATTTTTTTTTTTTGGCAATTGATTAAACCTTAAGTATAAGTGATTTGTAGTATAAGCAAAACTATTGTGCAGTTTAGACAAGTTTGGCCCTTGTTTACATTATGGTTGCTGTAGGTAACGGTTACGAAAACCTTCACAAAAATGTAAAAACTAGAACAAACCAGGTAAGTAAAGTAAAATCAGAATTGTCGTTAAGTGCTTTGGTGAAAATTGTCAAACCTGTCATAAAATGTTTAAACCAGTGGAAGTTTTAAGATGCTAAACAACACTCATGTAAATGTTTTCAGACACTATTGATACTTTGCAGCTGAACGGCCGATCATCAGCTCTGTAAGAAGCTCTGTCACTCATATTAGACTTTAATCTGAGCTTTATTTTAATGCAATTTGACCAGAAAGTGCTGACTTGTTTGGAACTACAACAAACTGAATGAACTTGTGCGCTTAAACAAGTCTTTCACACGTAAATTTACTGTTACAAGAACCAACAGTTTTCAGTTAGTGACTCACACCTTTTTCTTTGAAAATCAAACTTCTAAATTGGCCCAAGAACACTTTTGAAATATGTTTTTTAAATGAGTTATTAGGCTTATTATTTTGGGTTTTGCTCATGTGAACATTTTGTATGTTCTGT
This sequence comes from Scartelaos histophorus, assembly GCA_000787155.1. Taxonomy (NCBI): domain Eukaryota; kingdom Metazoa; phylum Chordata; class Actinopteri; order Gobiiformes; family Gobiidae; genus Scartelaos; species Scartelaos histophorus. Next base: position 27,382 of record KN489896.1, read on the forward strand.
CACCATGGTAACGTTTGAACATTTTGCCAATAGAGATGCATGCAGAAAACCCCCAGCGTGATGTCACTGCAAAGATAAATCACCCAGATGTCTTCTGGGTTGTTGTACCACACTTCTGTTTGCTTTTTAACTTTATTTTGACTACTATATGTCTTTGCATTACCACCACAAACATGGCAGAATTCCATTGAGCTGTTCCTTTGTTAACGTTTGGTATGTTCACAAACGGAGTCCTAAAGTAAATTTGTTATCTCTGCAACAACAGTATCTGTCTGTTCCACTTTATAAGGCAAAGTTAACTGCTGTAAGTTGACTGGTGAGTGGAAATATATTAAAAACAAAGATAGAACATTACATTAAATAAAGCAGAAGCTGTACTGTTGCATAAAAATGTAACCATGCCACCAGTATCGTCTGATCTTGGAGGCTCAGCAGGGTTGGGTCTGGCAACTACTTCAATGGGAGATGGAGATACTAGTTTCTTCTTTGTGGCAGTACTAGTTTGTATACATGGTGTCCTTGGCCAAACACATTACTCACTTTACTTATTTGAATGTGGTTGGTGAGTGATTGACGTCTGGCTCTGAGAATGAATTGAAATTAGATTGTTGTCCAGTGAATCATAGCTCCAGTCTTGAGATTTGACACTTAAAATATTTTTAAATGCCAAAACAAATCATCAGATCATATAGAAGTCGTGTGGCTTAACAGGTTTAAACAAACTGAACAAACTGGTTTTGGTATTTGAGATGTTAGTGCACACAAAGTTAGTGGTTCTATAGTCCATTAGTCTTCAATAATACAAAAATAACTTGCTGCTGTTATGTCTTTGGGCAAGACACGTAACTTCACCCTCGTTGCCTGTTTTGTGAGAAAACAAAACAGTAACAGTAAAAAAAGAAAAAGAAGAAAAATCCAGCCTCATTCATTTTATCTCTTTACCCAACAGTGCACATTTATATTGGTACTGTAACCCCCGTATCTTGTTCTGAATTGTCTAATGAGGCCGTGGGTATAGCGGGTTACAGTTAGATTTTCTAGGATGAATTTCTTCTTCTGTTCCTGCAGTCTTTCGTGCTAAAATAACCAACACGGCAGCACAGTGAACCGTTCGTGTCTTTCTTTATTCAGCAACTCCACGTGCGCCCCACAAATGTGCTCCCCTGAAAACAATAGGAACCAACATCACGGTGGAAAAACTAAACGAAATGTCCAAATGTACCCAACATAAATATAATAAATAACATGAACTGTTAATAAAATAAGTCCAATGTAATATAAAATAATTCCTCCAAATAATACAAAATAATAATGGTCCACAAATTAAGATATAAAATAATATATGTAAAATAAACCAGGATTACAGTCTTCCCCTGCTACAAAAGAAATGTCCCCATTTCAATTAAAACATCCATAACCAAAATTAGCACAGGACACCATAACCCAACCAACTTAACTATATATAAAATAATATATGTAAAATAAATCAGGATTACAGTACTTTGAAGCTGATGTTATCAAAATGCTCTGGGTGTGATGCTAATTACAGCAACAGTTGGAACTACAACAGGAAGTTAAATCTGTTTGTTCCTGTCAAAAGTACTTATGCAGTTAGCTCCAACTAGTAGTTTTTCACTCTCACCATTTTTGTTGAAACGCTGGATGCCCATGAGTGCTCGTATAGACTTTTTTGTTTGTTTTTTCTTGACTTTCAGACAATTTTTATTTATTTTTTTTGTCAGTGTTTGCTAATGTGTGCAGTGTGTCACCATGGAAACAGCTGCAAAGTAATGCAATTTTAAGATTTAAGTCTGAAAACTCAAGAATGAAATACAAAATATATTTAAACACATTTTCAGGAGCCTATGATCAATACAAGGTTGATAGTCTTGATTAGGTGTTTGATTTTCAACAAAAAGGTGAGAGTGATGAACTGAAACACTGGTCACTTCAATGTTAAATCCCCGTCAGCCACAGTATTGAGGTGAGGCTGGCCAACAGAAGGCGTGCGTGGAAAAAGTGACTTTGGTTTGAGCAGAGCTGTATACATGAGGAAATTTGACCTACATAACAAATCATCACAGGAATTAGATCACAATTAAATGTTAATATCCATCCAGCCCTTCCACAAACTCTGCACGTGAATGTGGGAGTAAATAGGATCTAAAGAAACAGTGTAAAGAAAAAGACAGGAACGTCTCATTTCTCTTGTATAACTGTTAATACATGCAAGACAAAAGGTGGATTTAACGAACTTTGATTGATGATTCAAAGAAAATATGCACGGTCTATCATGTTTACTCGCCTCCTGTAGGCACATTCTCTGTTATGTGCAGACTTGTGCACTGTTAGGAGAAAATAAGCAGAATAGCACATGTGAGATGAATGAAAGGTCTGGCTTTATTCCAGTATTTACACAAAGTCTGTCTCTGTGGATAATGTGTTCCCGGATCCATCTAAAAAAGTGCCCCAGGACAGCCCGTCGTTGACAAGTGTGCCCACTGTGAATTACAGCTGGTGGATGTCAAAAGTTTAATCCCCTTTAATGTGGTTTTGTCCTCTGGGTGTTCCCCTAAATGGGTGGTTTTAAGATTTTAGAAAGTGATAATGTCATAAAATAATAATGGGGTGCAAGATTCAGTTTTACCTGTGGGTTACATTGTACTTTTTTGTCAAATATTCAAAAAGTAAATGCACATAATTTGAATTTGTTCATTTGCATCATGGACTATACCCTAGAACTCACTGTACTACAACACAATCTGTATTCATTATACTAGACATGTTTAAACAAATGCTGACCTAAGACCAATGGGAATGAAACACAACTCCAGGTATG
>KN489897.1:0-12472 GCA_000787155.1 Scartelaos histophorus
TCTGAAGATAAATACCTGGAGGTGAAAGCTTGCCGCGCATTCCTTCTCCCAAACATACTCTCTTGATGTCAAAGTCGGCTCCAAGGCCCCGGGGCCCACCAAAGTAAAGTGGTAATTCTGAGGTACCCTGCATGGGCTTGCTGAAATATGCATTAAAAACCTACGCTGGATACACTTAGGATGAGATGGGGGGAAGGTTTGCACCCACAATAACATGATGGGATTTTAATATTGATAATCGTTTTGCATTTAAAGGCGCACAGGAGGTGAGCAAAATGCTGGTCTTCCAACATCTCCATCATGGAAATGTTGGAATCCTCCACAGTATGGATTTTTGTGAAGTATTTATTTTTACGTGTGTGATTTTATTGCTCAAAAATACCTAAAAAAAGGCGAACTTCTGTAACTTTTCTGGTGGAGGGTCCGTCACCTGCTTGTTTTTATGTTACGCAGTTTGACATTAAACAGATCTACGTCACGTTTATTCAAATACAGGTGGTTTTATTGCTCAAAAATACATTAAAAAAAGAACATACCGTGGAACATTCAAAGTAAAGCAATAACTCGTCCAAAAAATATTAATTGTGTAACTTTTCTGGTGGAAGATTCGTCAAATGTTTCGCAGTATGACATTAAACCTTTCTATTTTCATGGAGAATAAACCAGACCAAGTTACAGGTCAGATCTGTGGAGAGGCGACCCGGCACACAGTGTTTTTAAGCTATAAAACCACCTATAATTGAATAAATGTTGGCGTTTAATGTCAAACTGTGGAACATTCCAGGCAGAGCAATGACAGACAGACCCACCATCGAAAAGTTACATAGTGTAGTTTTAAACCGACGTTGCTATGTCTTCCAAACAGACACTTGCTCACCGCTCTGTCCTTCCTTACAGCGGATATGTTCATGCAATCACTCTGAAATCGTAAATCATCTTGTGCAGAATGTGCCCTGCAATTTGGTTACACAAGAAAAGCAGGAGCCATTAGTCAGCTGCATTGAGACATGGTGACGCATAATGCTCCAAATGATACGAGGAAGGAAGATAAAAGGCCACTGACTTTTAAAGAATAACAAATTATAACTTTAAAGTGTAAATCTGTCTTGCTTCTATTCAGGCTCGCATTAGGAGCTCGCGCGTGGGTGAATGCTGCGGCGTATTAAAGTTTGACTCCATAGGGCAGCATTTTTATAACCTTGAATCCATCTTTGTGCTACTTTCACCTCAAATACAAAGAGTGAAGAGTGATACAAGTGAAGTGCGTCAATAATAATCAATGGGTAAAGAATGGCTTAATGAGTATTTGTAATGGCAACACTATTTATGTCTGAACTGGTAGAATGATGAATGATGAATCACGTGTGATTTTGTGTAAAGTTGGGGGAAGTTGTCACGGTAACGTCTATATCTGTTTTCCATGTTGCACGTTTCTGATTTCTCCCATTCATCTTCAAAATGCACAGTTGTCCATAAGTACATTTTCCATAATTTTGACATTTTGACATTACTTGGTGTTTAATAAAGTTGCAGAAAGAGATTTTAGATAGAATCATGATGGATGAGATGATTAGCGCTGAGCAAGCTTTCAAACTTTTAATATACTTTTTTTTCTGAAAGTCTAAGGGAAAAATAAATGAGAAATTTTCTGTTGAATATTTAACCTTAAATATTTAACCCCACTATGTACATTTTCCGTCACCTGCCTAAATTGTCCATCACCTGCTTCTTTCATAATATTGTTATTGCATTACCTTGAATGTCCTAGAGTACGGTATTAACTTGTCTGTCTTTCATTGATTCATTTTGAGGCGTTTTTATTGGCAGAAAATGGTTTGATGGGGCTTCATAACATTCAGTGGAATATTCCAGGCAAAACAACATCTCCATGGAGAATAGAAGGTTCCAAAACATCCACCAGAAAAGTTACATAGTGGAACTTTAAGAGAAAATTAAAGTGATTTGTCAAAAAACACTGTGAGTCATTTTCAGAGGTTGCAACCACGTGTTGGAAGAACCTTTTCTGTCCAAGAGCAAAATGGTGCCTTCAACACTAGCAGACAAGCAACGAATATGTCAAAAAAATCAGACCTGAGGCGCTAGTTTTCACCTCCTTCAGTTTCCAGTAAACACTTGTAAAAATATGTTCCCCTGCTAATGGTAGCTCTAAACTTTCGTACAGTCCTCAAACCTGCAGCCCGCCTAAAGAGCTCGAGGCCACGGATTGACAAGGACCAACCAGGGGTCAGCACGCAACAGCAAGCCCCGGTTTAAAGATGGACAACGCAGACAAAACACAGACGACGAATCCCATTTCCTCTCAAGTCCTTCCCGACTTGCCAACACTTGCATTGAGTTCATGATTAACTCCAAACGGTCTGATCTTGTAGAAATCGTCCACCGGTGAATTCTGAACTCCGTCTTTCCGCGGTCCGGTTCAATTAGCAGGTCAGCTGATGCCTTGACGCGAATCATTAAAACGCAGTAATTGCCGTATTCAAGGTCGGTGTGCGTGAATGCTTTGGCTGAAGGGTCAAACGTCTGAGGTGGAGGACGGCCCCGGGCGAGTGTCAGGGCCCAGGTAATCTTGTTGTGATCAGCAATTAGCCGCTGAACAACACTGAATGGGTCAATACACAGAGGAAAGGTGAGCCCGTGACTAAGCGGGTGCACACCTGTTAAACCTGGTAAACAGATTTTAGAATTGATTATAACTGTTCTGACTAACTTTCTTTGCGTTATTTAGAGACTGGATTCATCTTTTGTCTTATTTCTGAATTGTGCTTTACTGGATTTGTGCCGTACTGGATTATCCTCACTGGGGAAAGGTTCTCTTATCTAACATACTTAGATTTTTGTGTGTTTTTCCATTGGTTTGGGGTCAAGTTTTTCATTTAACCTTTGTCTTATTGAGATTTACAGAAATGCACAGGCAGTATCGTCACCCATATAAAGACGCTGAAAGCAATTTACAATTTTTGGTCTTGGCTCTTACCTGAAAGCTTTGTTGTAATAATCATTTCATACCTAGGTTATAATCAGTTACATGGTTGGTTAGCTGAAATCAGTGTGAACATTAAAGAGCTTATGATACGCCATTTCTGATCCATGTTATAATGTTGTTTCCTCATCAAAAACATACCCGGAGTTGTGTTTTGTTTCATTCGCACATGTTTAACCCACAAACCCTGCGTATTTACAGAAAACACTGGTAATACAGGAAACGCTCCACTGCATTTTAAAACTCCGTACACTTTAACTAGAATCATTTGGATGATTTCACAATTTGAACAAAAAGTAAAATGTAACTTGAAAACTACCGCTTCGTGACATCACAAGGTAGAATAGAGCATTTTGAGCTTTGGAAATCTAATAATCCAATAATCCAACATGTGAGAATGAACTACAACACAACTGCAGGTATGTTCTGAGGAAGTAACAATATTATAAGCTCAAAAGAGTCAATTTTGCGTAATATCTGAGGAGGTAACAATATTATAACGCAGGTTAAAGCTCATAAGAGTCAATTTTGCGTAAAGTATTGATGCCTTAATTGTGCAGTGAGTGAAGCCAGCTACACTACTGCCAAAGATCACAATCAGCTACCAGGGGGGTCACATGATCGCCACCAGTACTATACAGCGAGCCTGCATGCCTAAAAACTACTTTGTACCTTCTCCACACAACCGTAATAAAAACTAGCAATTCAGCTCATGACACAACCAAGTGGGCCTAATATTATTTTCGGTAACACTTAATTAATAGGCGCGTGTCAGGTCACAAGTTCACTGGTTTAGAACTGATATTATCCTTTAATAAAAAGCTCAGAGCAGCGTCCAAGTCGACCCACTAATAAATATGAGGCTGACATCTCAATGACATGTGCCATTTATAATTACTGTGTTTCAGAACTTGTGCATGCAGTGGTACAATGTCAGCGCATACCGGCAATCTTAATCGAGAACGCTGAGAAAGCAATAAAAGGAGCTAGACACACAGATGTAATCAGAAGACCAAGTTTGCACATGTTTGGGAGAAGAAAGGGCTTTGGCGTGTGCGCTGTGGCTAATACAGCGAGCGGTTTCAATGCGGGGTTTTAGGAACTCTCATTAGCCTAAGCTGACGGCCTGTTGGGGTGTACGGACAGTTAATAACAAGGTGTAGCTTTGCAGTTGTCAGCTTAAAGTCTATGGAGACCTCTGGATGGAGCGTGGACTTTCATCTCCACCAAACACAGGTTGCTCCCGGAGTGGCAGGCTGCAATTTCGATCGCCACAAAGGCCAGGTGAGGGGATCAGGCGGGGACGGCTAATAGTCATGTGATACCGCCAATAAACAAACAACGCAGACGTCAAATTACACAGAGGAGGGATGGGTGTTCGTCTGCGTGTTCAAAGACACTGCTAATTTGGTTTGAGAATATTCAACAATACAGCTGCAATATACTTAAACTTTGACTTAGACTTAGACTTAAACAAACTTTACTGATCCACAAGGGAAATTATTGGACACAGTAGCTCCCACATTGCAACAAAGAGCAAAATACATACAAATATTCATTATACGTCCAAATAATAACTGAGAATGGAAGCAGAGAATCAAATATTTTTAGAGTTCTCACATTTATATGGAATTTTGACTAAAAGTTTACATGCAAAACACAAATTTCCACACATCGCTTGTTAATATTGTCTTTCTGAACTCACGTTGCCTTTTGCCTTATCTCTGAAATCCCCCTCAGGCTTGTTGAGGGTTTGTGGACCAGATTGCTAATTGTTTTCAAATAAATCTCAGACCCACCACAGAAAGACTCGTACGTAGCGTTTTTCATTTGCACGCACACTTTATAAAAGAGACCGCAAATCAGTCTAATTACAGACAAGACAAATTGTGATATTGTGACTATTTCTATGCATCACTGTGTTGTGCAACTGTACTCGTCTTATCTCAAAGTGAGTCAAAAGGGTGTAATGAAATATAGTTTGTTGATGTGGCTGTAGGCTAATTTAGAAGTGGTTCGTGAGTTTAGAATTGACAGAAATAAAAACAAATTCATACACAATTCAAAATAATGCAATTTGAGTTTTAATCTACCATAATAAATGATTGACAGTGGTGCAGGAGGTGTTTACCCATCAACCAGAAGGTATCTAAGTGTAAAAAACCTCACCACAACCTAAGTTACGGGTCAGATCTCTGCAGAAGTGGCCCCTCTCAGTCAGGATGTTTGTTTTTCTAGGTATTTTTGTGCAATAAAGACACCTGTAATAGAATAAACGTCAGGTAGAGCTGTGTTGTACTGTGAAACATTCAAAGCATATAAGTTTGAAGTTATTTGTTCCCTCGTTTCCCGTAGGTCACTAGCAGTGGGTCACCAGTACTCGTCCCTGGGCACCCAACCCATCCTGTGCGGCAGTATCCCCGGCCTGGTGCCCAAGCAGCTTCGCTTCTGCCGGAACTACGTGGAGATCATGCCCAGTGTGGCGGAGGGCGTGAAGATCGGGATTCAGGAGTGTCAGCACCAGTTCAGAGGCCGAAGATGGAACTGCACCACCGTTAGCAACAACCTGGCCATTTTTGGGCCTGTGCTGGACAAGGGTAAGGGAATTACTCTTAAGAAACATTAAATTATTCTTAATGATTGTTATCGGGGTCTCTAAAGGAGCTTTGGGACGGTAGCTTTTCTACAACACCACAAGCTTCCCACTATCCCCCAATATTACCATTCAAATATGAAAGAAATATGGACTAATACCATAACCTTGCATATAAAAATGGGCATAATGGGCATTTTCCAAATAGGAAGTGAACAGTTGACTTTATATTGAAAAAAAAAACTTTTCTCTGTAAGTGCTGCTGTCAGGCTCTTCATTTTGGTTTTAAAATGTTCATATTAACCAGCTCTACACGGTCCTGGAGTTATTATTTAGTTATTTCATCCATAAATCACATCCTTTTTCTAATATGGAACTCCAAATTTGCCCCTGTAACTGCCTAGTCTCCCTTACACTCCCTAACACTCCCTTAGTCCACTTTTTCTTATCAAGTCACATACAAAAAGTAGTCAGTTTTTTTTCACGTTACTGTTGGTGGGCCTTTATTTGCTTGTCTTCATTGGAATGTTATCGTTTGGCATGGATCAATCTACAGGAAGGCATGAAACCTGTCACAAATGGAATAAATGTTCATTCTATTTAATACCTTGAAAAACACATATTCTAACTCCACAGATCTGACCCGATAAAAGAAAGCCAAAAATCAAATAGACAAATCAATGCATCCAAATGTCAAAAACAGTTTCTGACAGTACTTGAATATATTTGTTCTGCTCCGTCTCCATAATAAATAAATCTGTTTAATGCGTCACTGTGGAGGACTCCGCCAAAGCAATAACATCTCCATGGAGACGAGCGCGAGAAGAAAGCTGCATGCTGCCCCTTTAATCACGCCTTACATAAATACACAAAGCCATAGAACATCTTTAAATTCTTGGCCCTAACTGCCTTCATATAACTACTGAAAAATGCGTGTGTCCATTAACATAACACAATATTCCCAATGTCTCATATTTGCATTTGAAAAGCTGCTCTCCCCGCGAGCATCATTCATTTTGCTCATTCAAATCCTTGTTTAAATAGACTTTGGGTTGAGCTAGCGCAGAGCAGTGAAATAATGTACACAATTAAGACCAGAGCGGGAGTCGAGTCTTGTCCGAGTTTTCTTTTCAAGGGAATCCCCAGTATGTTCATCTACTGCAGACATTACAGAGGAGCCCATTTTTCCCATTCAGTTTGAAGGTGATGTATTAGGACGCACACTACAAAAACTCAAATCCAGCCAGGTTAAAGGGGCATTGTGTAACTTTTCTGGTGGAATCTCTGCCACTTGCTTTTTTTAGATTATTTTTGTTTAATCTGGAATGTTTCATAGTGCCATTAAACCTTTCCATCATCATGTATACTAAACCAAGACAAGTTACAGGTCAGATCTGTGGAGTGGCTACCCCGCTGTCACTCTCACAACGCCTGCTTTTGTATGTATTTTTGAGTTATAAAACCAATGGTATTGAAAAAATGTAAGGTAAATCTGTTTAGTTTCATACCGTGGAACATTTCAGAGCAATGACATTCCCATTGAAACAAGAAGGTTACACAGTGCAGCTTTAAAAGTACTTGAATTAAGAAAGTTTTATCATGATATGAGTAAATTTCACTATCTACAAATGGAATAAGTACGTTTTTTTCACTTAAAATATGAAAATGCATCTTGCTACACTTAAAATAATAAAAATAACTAGATAATTTTACTTGTCAAGTTGAATCTACTCAAATATGTTTTTAAAATATTTTAAGTCATTTTATGTTACCTAGATATTGTTTTTTGCAGTGTAGCTCCGTGGTACTTTGACAGTAATCACAGGCTGAACAGAAATCCCCAGTGTACAATGCACAATCGACAAAAGACAGAAATTTAGGAACACATAATACTTTAATATCATAACACAAGCACGTTTTAGAGTTTTACAGTGAGAACAAGAGGGTAGTTTGTGTGCTAGCAAGTGTCTTATTTACCATCTTATGCAGCTATTCTAAACTAAGGATTTCCTGTAAGTGGGTTTAATACACTGACCCCTAAATCAATACAGGCAGACAGTACAATACAGTATTATAGAGCAGGAGACATGCTATGCTACAAGTTATAGATTAGCAGGAACATAAAGCTAAATGAAACTGACAATAGAAAAAGACAATAAAAATTAAGGTGTCATATGATTTTAATTCATCCAGTGTTTTTCAACCTTCAAAAAAAATCACACAAGTAAAAAAAAAAAAAAAAGCTTTTGTTTTTTGGTGCTGTTTGCTCAGGAAACTCCACATGATTATACTAGATAGTACTTTTCCCAAATATTTCTTGGACGGCTTTGTACTTCTATTTGGATAACATTATTCTGAAGTAACATTACTCTTATTTGAGTACAAGTTTTGGCTACTTTACTCACCAATCCATTAAATTTCTATGTGAATGTGTTAACTCAGAGCTGATTTTTTTTTCACGGCACAGTTTATTCAATATTAGATACTACCTAACTATTTTATTTTTATTTAATTGACTTAAAACATGCATAATTTTCCTGCTACATGCTCCTGACGCCAGTTCACATAGAGAAACATCTTAAAGCGAGGCTGTTCCGTTGTTACTATCTTGAGACCATAAATCACAGAAAACATTTGGGTGGTGTATTTAGTTTCCCTTTTACCAATGCAGTGAGCGCCCCAGCCTTGTCCGTGTACGCAGGGGGCCGGAGGTTAGGCGGGCCAATTGCTTTTAATAAACTCAGTTCGTTGAGGTGCTTTAAACTCAAGTAGGTGGCTAACGATAGGGGTTCTCACTTTAAAGCCCCATTGTGGTGCAAAATGCCAGCACATCCCTAAATCGCGGGTTAGTGAGGGGAAAGGGGAGGCCTCTACTGGGCTTTAGTAAATCATTTTGATTGGATTAAGGTCACTCAGGCCCTTAATAATGTGAGAGGTCGAAGTGGCTGGATTAAGTGCCTTTGTCCCGGCCTGCGCACAAGTGACTGAGGGCTCATGGGTCTTTGATAGGGCTTAGACCCAGAGGTTCCCATTTCATTGGATTTGATTGATGCCAGGGGTTTGTCCGTGCTACTGCGCTATTGTCCTCACTGGTGTCTGTTTGTCTGAGCCCTGTGTAGGATTCTTCCTGTCTTTTTAGGCTGGGGCAAAAGGATGAGAAAGCAGCTTTATTGACTTAGAGGCTTAGTGCCCTAGATAGCCTTTTACTGACTGGGACCTCTACACTTCATCAGTTTGGTTTCTTTGCAGATACACAATGCCAGATGGTGGGTATGACTGCAAAATAGTCTAAATCTATCAATTTCAAAAAGGAAATTAATATGACGGATATTAGATTAGACATATTAGACAAACTTTGGACACAGTAGCTCCCACATCACATTATAATAACAAAGAGCAAAAATATAAATTGTAATAAATTCAAAATAAGTACAAAAATAACAAGATAAAGATAAGGCATAATTATGTATGTAATGTAATGATGAGCAAATTTAATTACTTGACTTGATTTTAGTTGACGTCATCAGTCAATGCTTAATAATCAGTGTTGTTTGGTATTATGTTTTTTATCTCCAATTCTCTAAGGATTAAGTTTTAAAATCATGCCAGCTTAGCCTATGTATAAGTGAAAAACAAAAAGCCTAAACAAAACTAATGTGACATCTTTACTTAAGAACATGCAGGAGTTTACTTCAGATGCTTCAGGTATGAATCAAACTGAAAGCATGTAACCATCTCTAATCACGCTGTGAGTATAAACTCGTTTCTTAAGAACCTGACGAGGCAAAACTATGTAGTAATATTTATGCACATGAAGCTTCCCTGTAGAGTGCCTCTCACCTGTGCAGTGCTCACATGTTCTACCTGTACTCTCTCCTCACCCCAACACTGGCCCTGCCTTTAGGCTATGTCTGCGTCAGCACTCATTAATTTACATTAACCAAAGTGTCAAAACATGCACCGCTGGAATCCGCCTGTGATGAAAGGCAATAGAAAGCTGTGCAGGTGTTCTCGACCCACGAGCCAATCCCGACGCGGCTTCAGCATTTAAGGTATTTACTGAAGAGCGAGTGCTATACGGCTATAATCAGAGCCCACTTTATGAGTCATATGAGAGAAGGAGTGAGGGGAGCCTGGCCCAGCCAAAGGAGACGGTCACACTTTTACAGGTGTTACCTGCACACAGGTACAGGCCTGCAGCTCCCTACACAAACCATTACATTCAAATGAATCGAATGCTGAAGGAAGCCCCAGTGACCTCATGTGTGGGGCCAGGCCAAGCACATTCAGTTTGGACTAGTTTATATGGCCTCTGGGAACTGCTGCCATAAATCATTACAGTCAGGATTTAATATTTTCTACACCTTCAAGTATGGCAGCTTTAAGACAGAGGAAAAAAGAAGGTGTTTTTTTTTTTTTGTTTTTTTGTTTTGGGGCTTTTCAAATAATACTAATCAAGATGTTTTTGGACCTAAAAGTAGTTTAATGCATTCTTACATTTTACTTGTACATGTTACAAAATGCACAGAATTTTAGTGTTTCCTCGGCCTTAGATGTTGAAGTAGTGGCGGTACTCTCAGTGCTCAAGTATGCAGTAGTAATTATTGTACTTGCAGTTTTGTTTTGTTTTTTCTGTTTTCTTTAATTTTGTTTCGTGTCTGTGAACTGTGTTACACCTTCCAAGCTTCAATCCAAGCACGTACCTCTCACGTTCACCGGAGTTGTTTTTTACACGAGCAGGACACGTATCGCGACATAACTTCAGACACTAACAAGTCAAAGGTCACGGACTGTGGGCTACGACCTACAACCGGCGGATGAGAAAGTGTAACTGGGGAGGATGATCGGGCCGCCCCGTTTAAGCCCTTGAGGAGATGCATGGGTGTCCGTACTGGGGGGAGGCTATCATTAACTGCGGCCTGAGAGAAAGAAGGTCTGTGGTAAATGCGCTTGATGGGGGGACCTTAGCCCTGCTCCCCACTGGGCGCTGCTCTGAGCACAATATCTTCGCAACCATGAGATTAAGCGTAAGAAAAAGTGCTCTTCCCCATTCACACGCCCTTTAGATTGTTTTATTAAACCGTTTGAATAGGGATTTCCCCCCGTCTGCAGACAAGCGCAGTCCGGCTAGCGCATAGTTCTGTGTTGCTATGACTTAACTTGGTCTCCACTAATCACCAACCAGGGCAAATTTCATATAAAATATCTGGGGCCATTGTGAGGGTAACGCAGCGTGACAGTGGCAGCACAATAGGGGATTGAGCCCCCCAGCAGGTCGCAGGGACCACTTTAGGCTGATAGGGTCTGGCAGAGTTTAGCCCCGTCGTAGGAAAAGTGTCTGGAAAGCTCATAAAAGGGTCATAAAAGCGAGAAAAGATGTGCGGCTAATCCTGCGGCTGGTGTTCGGAGGTGAAGTAAGTCCTCTCTCTGCTGTTAGCATTATTAGCATTATTAGCATGCCATGGCCCCGCAGCTATTCACACACACAGCGGGGCCTATGTGGAGCTGGGTAATTTGTTGGAATTTGTGCTATAGGGAGAGTTGTTTGTCAAAAGTTAATATTCAGACTTCAGCGATTTACTACTTCTAAACCGGTTTTGTTGGTCATTTTAAACCGGACATACTATATAAATGTGTCTTAATTAGCTTATAATCATGTTAGAACCGTCACCTTGAGTTTTTTCAGTAGTATTTCAATTGATTCATGCATGTTTGAGTAATCCTTCATAGTTCTGCATTACAGGCTTTGAGTGCCTTGAAGGTGGAAAACCGCTATATAAAAATTTTACCATTTACCATTCAAGGCTTGAGTGTGAAAATGTCTGTTTTCACCTACCCCCTATCTCCACCCACTGCTTTGGTCTTATTTGTGATTATCATAAAGTATTCAGACTCAGACATATGTTTTGTTTTTTTGGTTATTCAGTAAAAGAGCAAATAATCAATCAGCTTTTTGCAGAACTGAATATTTTTAATAAATGATGAGGGATCATTGTTATAATGGTTAAAATAAAAGTATATTTTACATAATCTGACTCCTTTGAATAACAGACAGAGGCATATAATAAGCTCTGCCGATATTTCTGGGTTGGTATGTAGGGAGATTTTGATTATTTTCCCTAAATTTTTATTTACCACAGACTCACACAGAGCAGTGTAGTCATGTTTTGTTCAGTTACCTCTTTATTACGTTGTTAATGTAAATAACTGTATGTATTTTGTAAGTAGCAGATTGACCAAAAATAATATCGGCCTTTGGTGGAGATTTAAGGCCGATAGACGATATGCAAAAAAAGGGCAAATATCGGCCCAATATATTAATATGTACTAAAGAGTCTTACTGCAGCAGAAACAAAAGTCTGAAACTCTCAGATCTGCACTGTGACAACAAAGCCAGAAATACATGGAAATACAAAAACAAACAAAATGACTTCATAAATACCTCAACAAACATCTCCACTCCCTTCAAACATAAACAGATGAGCCACACTTTGACTGCTGGTAACCCTGTCTTGCTTACAGGACCTGGGTGGTGGAAGATGGCAGCAGACCTTTTCTCTTGCATCATTGTTTCTAATGCCCTTTTGTCTGTGAACTGGTTGGAACCTGCTGTAAGGGAGGAGCTCATACCCTCAGCTTTATGCTCGCTGCTTTTTACCCCTCCTGTGTTGTTCTTGTTCGTAGATATAAATATAGACAGGCTCTCTGCGTGTTTACATAGGCATCTATTTTAAGCCGAGTCGTAACGTAAGCACCAGCCTTTGGCGAGTTTGATGCAGCTATAGAATGTGTTCACAGTGGAGAATTTGATGTCAGAATTTCAGTTAGTGGGTAAGGAGGTTTTATAAGTATGGGTGAGGCTTTCATTCGTTTTCCTT
>KN489897.1:12498-23157 GCA_000787155.1 Scartelaos histophorus
CCTTTTTTTTTTTTTTTTTTTTTTAAAGAAATATCCAAACCACAACACCCTTTGATTGCTTTTCAAGTCCACAAATATGCTACAT
The DNA here is from genome assembly GCA_000787155.1 of Scartelaos histophorus. Taxonomy (NCBI): domain Eukaryota; kingdom Metazoa; phylum Chordata; class Actinopteri; order Gobiiformes; family Gobiidae; genus Scartelaos; species Scartelaos histophorus. The sequence continues at coordinate 12,584 of KN489897.1, forward strand.
TAACCTCGTGGCTAATATGTTTAGATTAATATCAAAAGGCTTAATTGGAGAGATAACCATTACAATAGACACTGTTAAACTTTATGACATCACGTATAATAAAAACACTTAGCTTTTAGGAGATTTTAATCATGTCATAATAGTGTCCCTGCAGCATTATGTTAGTCAGAGAGTTGTATTTCAGTGGACTGATGCATGTTTGAGTAATCCTGTATTGTCCTGGACTGTTTTGAGTGCTCAAAAAATGTCAGTTTTCACCAAGCCCCTGTCTCCGCCCATATACCTGTTTCAAGATTCAAAATTGTATTGTCATTGCCATAGAAAATTACATTTAGAGCCTCAAACACTGCATAATTTTGATGTAAACAGCAATACCTATACATGTACTTGCGATTTAGGATTTAAAACTGTCAAGTAGCCATTTTTCAGCATTGTTTTCTGAATAATATGTCAAAGGCAGAAGACAGTGAAATGGCCGTATCTTAAAAGTGCATTGAGTAACTTTTCTGGTGGATGGTTCTTCAAATGCTTTTCGCAGTGGAGATGTAATTGCTTTGTCTGGAAGGTTTCACAGTATGGCATTAAACCTTTTTAGCTTCACGGAGACCAGACAAGCAAGTGAAGGATCTCCAACCAAAAAGTTACATAATGCAACAAAAACTCAAAATGAGTTAGTTCATGTATGAAAATGTATGTATATAAAATGTTACCCTATAAAACACTGTAAAAAGCATATTATTTCTTCTGGAAGGTTTTGCATTGTTATAGGTCACGAGTTTTAAGGTCCTCCTCTCATTGAAACCATGACTTGTGCTTGGCTGCTTCCTTAATGTTCAAAAGGTTGATTGAGTCTGCTAATGATAGGCCTGTCAAATGGGTTTCTTCCTCTCATCTTGGTGGAAGATCCTGATCCGTGTGAGTCACTCCTTTGCTATGTCAGACAGACAAACCGAAGTCCTGCCACTGTTGGCCTAATTCAGACACAAGGCCATTGAAGTCTGGGCTACACCTCCGCCTCCGTGATCTCAGCACCGCAGACGATTATAGACAAGGGTTAGACATGTGACAGCTCAGTTTGAGGGAGCCTTTCATAAACCAGGCACTGACCTAGAGACAAATCAATCACGGTATCAAGCAAAGACACTGAATAGTCTAGTTGTTGTGAGTTAGCGTAATATAGGTCATTTAAATATATATTTTCTTAGATTTGGATAATGTGAAAACCTGTAGGAAACTAACTAATGTGAAGGTCTGAGTAATTGGGTAATTTTTCCAAGGATAGAGCCACAAACTTCTGGTTGGGTATCAGGACGTCTGTTCCACTGGTGTCTACGCTTGGAATATTGTGTTTTGTGAAGTTGTGATACAAATTGTACAATGTCTCAAGCAAAAAAGTCAAATATTTAGGTTTGTTTTGGGGAGGGGCAAATAATGTAATATTTTATTATTAGAAGAATTAAAATAAGACACTTGCAATTATGTTTTTCCGCTCATAGAGTACAGTGCAAAAGCAGAATAATGGGTAAAAACGATGCGCTGAAATGTTCCTGAGAGCTAGGAAATGGTCAGCAAAGCATATCCGAAAACAAACCCAAAACATGCATCAGTGCCATTTTGATATAACAATGTAATAAAAAACAACGTATGACAAAAACAGGCTGCCAGAAAGTTCATATGAAGAAAGCTCAATCCTTTTTTGAGGTCAATTCCATGTCTGTTACATATGATCGATAAAAGGTCCCAGTGTTTTCATGAACTTGTTTCACTGATCTGACTGTACTGAATCTCTTCAAGGCAAGGCAAGATTTATTTGTATAGCACAATCCATAAACAAAGTGACTCAAAGTGCTTTACAGAATAAGTAAGACATTAAAATCACAATACAAACAAATCACATTTATCATGCTGAGATGTTCAATGGTTTGACAATGAATATAAACATGCAGCATTTATTCATTAGAGGTGTTTTTATTGCTCAAAAATAACAGAATTCTTTTTGTGAGTAATGAATTGTAATGTAGTGTTGAGCTGTAACCTGCTTGTCTCTTTTGTGATTGATGATAAATAGAGGTTGGGAATTTGTAGGCTGATCGTTTTTGTTTCTGTATTGGTTTAAATCTACATTATTTTACCTCCCTGTGCGCTTGCAGCTACTCGTGAATCCGCCTTCGTCCACGCCATCGCCTCGGCCGGGGTGGCGTTTGCGGTGACCAGGGCCTGCGCGGAGGGATCAGCCACGATCTGCGGGTGCGACACGAGACACAAAGGACCCCCTGGTGAGGGCTGGAAGTGGGGCGGCTGCAGCGAGGACGTGGAGTTCGGCAGCATGGTGTCCCGGGAGTTTGCAGACGCCAGGGAGAACCGGCCAGACGCACGCTCGGCTATGAACAGGCACAACAACGAGGCGGGGAGGGTGGTAAGTGTGCTTCTCCAGACTGTGCACCGTTTCAGCTTTGCAACTATACTATTTCAACTTGAAGAACTGCTTCAAAAGGTAGAAGTATGCAGAAGTAATTGCCCACTTAGTTAGCCCTAGATAATATCACACTATTTAGCTATTTAGTTTGATGATTCTTGAGAGAGACTGACCAGTATAGGTTTTTTCATTACCAGTTGTTCATAATTCAAGACAAATCAATAGTCAACAACATTTGCCGATATTTTAGGTCCAATATATGGGCCCAATTTTTATCTTTTTTTTTTTTTTTTTTTTTTTGAAGCAACTACAAATATCAATTCTTAGTGTGGGTAGGTTCACAAATCAATGGCTTGAAGCGTAACCTGTTTGTACCCTTCATGGAGAGATAAATATATAGATTTTACATATTGCACCTGCAAAAGTTCGATATTATGCAATAGTGTCCTTTAAGCCATGTTATAATGTTGTTACCTCATCAAAATTATTGTTTTATTATTAGTCGTGCATGTTAGCATGTGTGAATGAAACATAACGTGACTCCGGATATGTTTGTAATGAGGAAACAACGTTATAACACAGATCAGAAAACCAGATCAGGGTAATATGGGCCATTTAAACATAACTAACTTAATAATCCTGCTTCTAGTTTGACAAGTACTGTAAAGCAATTACTGAACTACCAACATTTCTTTAGCTCTTTTAATGTTTTTAGTAAACCATAATAATGCAATTTCTTCTTTTCCTCCAGTCTGTGAATGTCAAGACGTTCCTGAAGTGTAAGTGCCACGGTCTGTCTGGAAGTTGTGAGGTCAAAACCTGCTGGTGGTCTCAGCCTGACTTCCGGGTGATCGGGGACTACATGAAGGACAAGTACGATAGCGCCTCCGAGATGGTGGTGGAGAAACACCGCGAGTCACGAGGCTGGGTGGAAACGCTCAGACCCAAATACAACTACTTCAAACCCCCCACGGAGCGCGATCTGGTCTACTACGAAAACTCCCCCAATTTCTGTGACCCCAACCCACACACGGGCTCATTCGGAACGCGTGACCGGGCCTGCAACCTCACGTCGCACGGCATCGACGGCTGTGACCTCCTGTGCTGTGGGAGGGGTCACAACACGAGGACTGAGAAGCGCAAAGAGAAGTGCCACTGTATTTTCCACTGGTGTTGCTATGTCAGCTGTCAGGAGTGCACCCGGGTGTACGACGTGCACACTTGCAAATGAGACACGTCCATGCTTGTGCTTTGTATTCACCAAAATGTCAGAGACCAGTGGGCAGAAGACATGGAGACTGTAAACCTGTCGGGGCTGTCTGTGAAGCAGCGGTAGACATAAGTGCTTTGTCTGCTCCCTCTTTGAAGCTGAAAGAAGTCAGGCTGCCTTAATCCACTGGAAAAGTTACTGGTTATTGAGATAGACGAGCCAGAGCCAGTAAAGACTTTTTATGTATTGACGTAGGAGAAGACTGTGGTAGACTGATAGACAAACACCATATTGGTGAAGCCTTATATATGTGTATTTCATCTATAGTTACACTGCTGTGCTGCACTGCTAACTTTTCATGTGTCCAACCTCTCACAGAACTGTATTACAGCCTGCATTCTTTTACTGTGCATAGCCTGGCAGGTCAGACCCACTATCTTAGGACACTGAAGTGGGTCTGGCACTCATCGCATTCTGTCTCACCCATCATGCGTTTTCCGGCTTTGTTTTGTGATATTTAAATGCAGTAAAATCAATGGACAGTTCTATGACTTATCCAACTTAGTATGGACTAAACACAGATACCCTTGTGTGGATGAGTATGCTGAGGATGTATGGGTAAGAATGCACTTGCACCTGAGTGAATGTAGTTATGACACTGTTTACATGCTCTCTAAGCTAACAAGTTAACGTCTGCTTCTTTCTTTTGAGTCTGTCAACAAATCAAAATACAGTTTAGCAAATTTTCCTGAAATATAAAAGTGAAATGTAAACCTATCAAATGAAAACACAGAGGCTGGATAGAGGCTATGACAGTGTCACTGGTTCTCTACTACCCTTAAAATGTATTCAACAAAATAGTTTTGACCAAAGACAAGATCTGTGGAAATTGTCCAGAGAAAGTATAAAAGAATCCACTTTAGGTCAGCACTTGTGTCCCGATGAGTATTCATGATCTGAGTGTTTCGTCAGTATTAGCTGTGCCACTGGTGACTTATATTTCCTTTTCCTGTCAGATTGACTGTTCTAACGGAACAATAACTAACAAGCTAATCTGTAACATAAGCTCTGAAATGCAGTAAACGTGACCAAAACCTGTATGAGACGACCGTGTTGTTCCCTGGACTAAAGCAGCAGCATCACTCAGCTCTGTGTCCTTATGCTGCTAAAGTGTCTGCATGTGTGCGCCGAGGTTTTGTACCCAGCATGTCTTTGTATAGTTGTATATTGATTCTTTCTGTGAAAGACATCTATTTTTATAGAACAAAATGTGAAGTTTTGACTAATTTGTGTTTGTAATATTCAGTTTAACAATGTAGACTTATTTCACTGTTTTGTTTTGTTTTGTGTAGTTGGTTTTGTCAAGCTAGGTGATTTCTACTGTTCCCCTTTATTTCAAATGCAATATTATTTATTGTTTGGAGGTGACTATACTACTGAGACAAACTGTCAAAAAGTGTGACAAAAGTGCCATTTCACTGCTGTATCAGCATTGTTGATGAGTCATTGTTTACAGCCAACGCGCTGCTGTGTCTCAGGCCTGTGTTTGAATCAAAGCTTCCTATCAACCTATTTCTATTGAAAACCCCCAGTTTAGCCATACAAGTCCGTTAAGTCATGTACAATAAACATGTGTTTCCCTCACTTTAAACCTGCATCAACATTGGAGTCCTTATGTTCAGATTTGTTTAAATCCAAAGGTTTGTACAAACTAGTTTGTTTTGATGGATTTTAAGTGTTGTTTTTTATAATTATTTATTCTATGCTGTGTATATATTAGTAAATGTAAGTATATATTTGCATAAATACATTTAAAGCAGTGTTGTGACTGGTAACACTGTAGGCCTTTTACCTCATCTTTGTTCATTCACTGCTCACTGCTGTTTGTCCAACTGCCTCTCGTAGATCTCTAATGTTAACTCTGTAACACCAAAATAAAACTTCAGATACACTTATGCTTTCTTTGCCCATATTTTTGGATCATGTTTCTCTATCCAGCAGGTCAAAAAGGCCAATGAAAGCCTGACCCCTGGATTAAACAGAGATCCATGCCCTATAGATGTGCACCTCCTCAAATGTGAGAAAACCGTGAGACCAATGCTTCTGACGTAACCTCTACCAAATTATTTTTATATATTTAAAGACTGGATACATTTGACCTTACTTAAAAGACTTTTGTGCAGTAGTATTCACACAGCTTACTCAAGGGTCACAACATACACAGAAAAGTTACAGTGGCAAATGTAGTTTGGTAGCATAGACTCTATATATAAATGGACATAGCAAACCCTCTAGTTACTGTGTTTCAAATAGGAAGTGAATATGGAGTCAGCTTTGTTTCCAGTTGACTTTATGCTGACTTTAAAAATGATCACCCTTCTCTCTGTAACTGCTGCAGTGAGCCTTGTCATTTTGGTCTTAAAATGTTTGTATTAACCCGCTCTACATGATCCTGCTATTTTTATTTCACTATTTTGTCCCAAAGTAAATTGCTATTCCTAATAGGGAACCTGGCTCCAAATTTGCCCCTATAACCACCAGCATCATGAACTTCATTTGACTGGAGCCAGACACTGTGGGTGGTGTCAAACGCCCTTAGTCCACACCGTCTACGCTCAGTATACACCAAAACTATATTATATGCCTTTCTGAAATTTAAGTCTTCCTTTTTTGAACCATATCCATGACACAATAAGAACAGGTCCATGTTGGCGCCTGGTTTAAATGAGACAGATGCTTTGTGGACGATCTCAGGGCAGATTAGCAGTGCATGTGAATAGGGCTCCCCAGTGCAGCAGCTCAGCCTCAGACCCCTGACAGTCCCCTAAACAATGTCCCCCTCAAAGGCCAAACCTAAACACCTAACCCTATTATCACAGGAAGATAGACACACATCAGTTATATAGTGGTGCATCTATGTCACGTTTTACTCACAATTACCATTAAATAATTAGATCATGTATTTATGATTGGCCATTTTACCATCTTACTACCTTTTTCTGTTAATATAGCAGAAAACAGAAACTGACAATAGCACACTAAGGAATTTAACTTAAAAAAATTGAACCGCAACATATATTCAGAAATACATAAATGGTCCTATAACACATTAGCTTACCAATTTGACTAAAATGCAGTTAAAGTCATTATATGTAAGGTTTTCATTCTCAGTTTGGCTATTTTTTAGGTTTAAAATTTCACTCCCTGGTTGGAAATCATGACGTAACTATTACTTAGCAGCCATATTGGGCCGAGACTCCTCTGACGTGCTCAGAAATTATTATTTGACAAATAAAATCCCACACCACGTCCTGCCACGTTAATAGTTAGCTTTGAAATGGCAAAGAATTGATGCCTGACCACCTGCAGTGTAAGGAAACCACCCAAGCTCAGGTTAGCTCTGGGAGGCTCTCAGTTGCTCTTTCCCCAGCCATAACCTTTGACCTTTTTCACACCAAGCCAATGGGAGAAAACAAGTAAAAAACATGAAACAGATCACAGGACGGACAGAAACCCCAGCCCTGCAGCCAGCCTTTAGGAAATGGGTCTTCCCCTTCTACATGGGCCCACCTAAAGCAGTGTTGTCACCCAAGTGAGATGGACATTGTTAGCAGATAGTTGCCACCGCTGAGCTCCAGAGCATCCTGACTGTGAGAACTTTGACGCCAGCTCAAATAACCATATAAAAAGGAGATGTTATATTGAATCTGTTTTATTAAAAATGTTTCATGTTTTTATTTTGCACTAGGCAGTAACTGTAGAGATATTGTAACAACTTTGCTTTTTTTACTTGAATGAATGTAACCATTATCATTTTAGTATCATATTTTGAGTCATTTTTCAAGGGATGTATTAGCTTGAGGATTGTTAGAAACTGTAGTTTTTGAAATTACAAATTTCAAAATAACAAGTGTTTGAATCACTTTTTAACATTTAAACATTTTTAAACATTAGTTCACATCAAAGTGGGGGAAGGCCAGAAATAACTTTTAAATCAGAGCTATTATGGAAAATCAAAGAGCTTTTAACCATGTTTTTCCTTCTCATTTACCCTTTCAAAGTTGTATTTCAATCACTCATTTTCAAGACACCATATTGTGGATCAACCTTCATTTTCACTGCCACTGGCATATGTCCATTGCTCTGTACATGTACATGTTGTTGCCAACTTTTTTTATGAAGTCGTTTTAGATGAATATTGCGACACAAGGAGAAAATGTAATCTTTAAAAAGTTTCTGTTTTGACAGGTGCAAAAAGAGAAGACGTGTGATGCTTATTGGCATCAGTCGATTGCAGCAGTTTAAAGTGTATTGTGTATCTCCCAGGCTGTCACATTGTGAAGCAGGGAACACCCTTAATTTGCAAATAAAAGTTTGTTCTTAAATGTTTACATTCTACAAGAATGAAATCATGTCTCACGTGAGAAGAGCTGGAATGCACTGCAGTAAATGCTGTGCTGCTATAGTGTAGGCTGCATAGCAGAGGTGATGGAGAAGTGCAAAGGGGAGGATACTGTGTGGGCATTTTATTATGTAAGACACTTTGAAGCTAGAACTTTGATGTCTTATTCGTCCCTCTTTTTGAAATTAGATCTCACCATTAGCCAGTGGCATAGCACCTTCCACAGCTCAGAGTGACCACCATTCTCATAAAACCATTAAAACATATTCTATAATATTTGTTAAACATGAAATTACAATTAAAGCTGAAGTTTAAAATTTTTGCTATTTAAAAAAAAATGTTTGGTTTAGATGTTTTGAAGTGGTCCAGTGAAGCCTTCTTATATCATCTCTGACATCCTGATTATTCAGTGTGATGAGTTTTGTACATTTCTCAACTTCCAGAGGTCGGAGCTTTTCCATCATGATGAGGTAAGAACAACTAGCATGCTAGCCACGCACCAGCATTACTTCCAGATTAGCACTGCTTCACTGTCTGAAAAAGTTGTTCAAACTGTGAACACATGAACACAAACAATAAATTATGCATGTAAATGCAACTGTTGAACCAGCAACCTTGTTTCCCCCAGTCTCAGGGGTCAGGCTGAGGTGCAGGTCTGCAGAACAATTCCACAAAGAGCCCAGCAGTCACAGTGGTTTTCAGGTCATTAGACATGTGGTATCATGTGAAACAACTTGAAATTGCAATTCTTTGGTCAATACACACGCAGTACTCTTGGAGTTGGTGTAACAGGACTTCTGCAAGTATTCAGAATACATGATACACTGTGTAAATTTTCTGGTGGATTTTCTGGTTTGGATTGCTGTTTTGCCTTACACCACAGCATGCAAATAATCTTGGTAATCAATATGGAGTCAGGTTAATGGTTAGATCTATGGAGAAGTGAGCCTGCACATGGTGACATTTTTGGGTATTTCTGAGCTATAAAACACCTGTAATTTAGCCAATGCAGGGGGGATACGTTCACTGCTGTAATATGGAACATTCCAGGCAGAGAAATAACATCATGGAGATAAGCAAGTAGCAAACCCTCCACCTTACATAATGTATCTTTAAGTGTAAATCTGATGTAAGCATTTTTGTGAGTTTTTTTGTATTTTTTTTGTGCCACGAAAGCTATAGTTTCTGCAGTGCTTGGAAGTGATAATTCCTCTCACTTCTAAATAGATACTGATGCGTTCACACCTCACCTGACACTTCTACAGTTGTATATCTAATCCTATGTGTTTCCAATGTGCTGTTTCTCACACAATGCTAATTACAAAGCTAAACACTGTAAAACCACCAGACATGATGAAACTCCTCAACACGTGCTAATATCTTCCCATTAAAAGGACCTTTATTACAGAAAATTCACTCTTGTGAGCTTCAAGACAGGCTATAATGTTGTTATCTGATCAAAACATACCCGGAGATGTTTCAAAGTGAAGAAGCTATTAGAATGAAGATTTTTGCTTATATTTTGCTTATAGACCCAGCCTGTTCAACAATATTGAGTTTGGCTGCAAAATGTAAGAGCTCATATTACACTATTTTCTGATCTGTGTTATAATGTTTCTTCGTCACATACCTGGGGTTGTGTTTTGTTTCATTTACACATGTCTAACACGCATAATTATGTGAATGAAACAAAACACAGCTCTAGTTATGTTTAAGTATGAGGAAACATCATTATAACATTGATCTGAAAAAGCCGTAGTATGGGCCCTTTAAGCATTGGCTAAAGCTACGGCCGAATGTGGAGAGGAATGTGCAAAATGTATCACCTGCCGTGCGAGTATTTGATGGGTCTGATCTGGTTTTAGATTTCTAAAGGGACTTGTCCTCATGAATGGAGACGTGACACCTGTAAGCACCCTTCTGTCTTTTGAAGTGTCTGTTTGTATTGTTGGAGATCTACAAAGACATTTGCCACCTCAGCACTTACGTTACTGAAACTGGGGAAGATTCTTCTCTGATAATAGTACCAATGTAATTAGTGGAAAGGTATAATATGAAGAAATAATGCTGATAAATTATCTCTTGGAAGAATGTATTAAAATGATCACCTAACATTCACAATTTGTCTTAAATTTGCTTTTAAACATTATATTATTTTAGAATTTAAATTTCATTTTAAATTATTTTATATTGAATTTTAAAATTCAATATAAACTAGTGAGGGGGAAAAAATCACTTCTGACAGCCACCTAACAATTTTTAAAGGGTCCACAATGCACTGTGTGTGTGTGTGTGAGAGAGTTGTGTTTTGTTTCATTCACACGTGTTTAACACAGGTGCTGTTCAGGTGGTGGAGCTGAGGTGGTACTACAGATGCTGGGCTGTTGCTACACAGGTGGTGGAGCTGAGCTGTGGTTGTACAGGTGGTGGTACTAGGTTTGTATAAGAGGTGGTGCTGGGGTTGTACAGGTGCTGGGGTTGTACAGGTGGTAGGGTTATACAGGTGCTGGGGTTGTACAGGTGGTGGGGTTGTATAGGTGGTGCTG